>JAMXBD010000500.1:600000-901844 GCA_024138025.1 Combretum micranthum | reverse complement strand
CTTCTTATATGGATACAATATTGATATTTTCCTTATACCACCTACTTTTATATTTTTTAAAATTTTTATTTTATTGTTTCATTTTCACAAAATTTAAAGTTACCCAGTTTTTCTAATACTATTGTACATCAAAATGGTTTATTAATAATGTAAATTAGAGCAGTGGTAGTATGAGATTATCAGTAGAAAAAAACTACATCAAAATTCTTCAATTGATATGCAAAAGCAATTAGTGCTACTATCATATTAAATAACATTTAAATTTTCTTTCCACACTCTAACAGTAATTTTACTCTAGTATAGGTTTCAGAGAATACCTTGTACTATGTAGGTTTTATAGGGTACAGGGTAGGTACAAAGTAGGTTCCGGGTATAAAATTTTGTACCCTGTACCTTACAGGGTCGTATATGGGTAGCGCTTCATACCTTACCCACCCTATACTTGCTCATCCCTAGCAATAACAAAATGAACTTGACATAATAAAAAGTTAACAAAGGTAGTGAAATTATAAAGATAACAAAAATAGAAACATGAGAGACTTGGCTTATAATCAACGCTCCTCGGGACTTGAAATAATTTAGTCACTGTATAAATTGAATTAAAAAAAGCTAGATAAAATGAAATGAAATGGGAGTCTTAGATTTTAGTCAAGGCTCTTCGAGACTTGAAATGTTCCAATCTCATTCAGACTTGATTTTTTGAACTAGTCCAAAACTAGAAAATGACTAGTTGTATTATGACTTGAAGTGGACATGTCTTCAACCTTAAATAAATTGCAAGGAAGTAAAGAACATGAAAATAAATAATTTGTAAGGTTAAATTAGTGAGCAATATACTCTAAAGAATATATACACACATATACATAATGTTTCATATATATAAGTTAGGTTAGTATACATTAAAGTAAAACATGAATATAAACGTATGAAACTTAGTATGATACCTTGCATTTTCAATCCTTGGCATCATGCATCATGGGGAATTTTTATGGAAATGGTACAAAGTCACATACATAGGAACATGAATATAATACAAGTGTGTTTAGAAAGTTGATTACCTAAACAAGGTATAGAGATTTGTACATGAGTATGAAGAGATGGAGTGGGTGGTTTTGTAGAGAAAAGATGAGAGAGATTTGAGAGTTTTGTTATGGAAAGGGATGAAGGTGTGACAACCTAAAAGGAGGTGATGGGTATTTATAAGAGAAAAATGGAGGAGATTGAAGATGTAAAATTAATTGAAAAAGAAAACAAAATTTGGGGGGCAGAGAGAGAGAGAGTGTGTGTGTGTGAGTGAGTGAGAGAGTGAGAGAGAGATAGAGTAAAAAGGAAGTTTAGTAAAAAATTTATAGAATAAGAAAATATAAAATATAGGTATGTAAGGATGTAAGAAAATATGTAAGAGTTGTAAGAAAAAGTAAAGTAAAGTGAATAGTGAATAAATAGTAGACAAGGCAAATTAATTACCAGTAGAGATAAAAATACATGTATAAAAGCTATAACTCACGTTTTTATGATTCGATAAAATTTAGCATGATATTTTATGAATATATCAATACATTTCCAGTATAAATTATTTGTCAAATTATTTTTCCGCACATTGCGTGTCGGTATCAAGATACGAAGATTGATCCTGAAAAGGCTTGAAATGGTTGAAGTTTTAGCGAATTTGATCATCTTGGGCCGTATACCATATATTTGATTCATAATTTGAGTTCATACTATTTTTCTAATTTATTCAGTATTTTGGTGTTTTAGAAACTGCCTGATCGAGTCTAGGATTTCTAGGGCTAAAGTTGACTCAATTTGACTTTAGTATTCTGGTTCCGCTCTTGAGTCTCGACTCTAAAGTTCTACTTCTAGAACTATTGTATAATCTAGGGGTCTACAATTTTATTATTAACTGTTATCCGATGATATTATCTTGATCTATGTGCTAGCAATCGAGTACAAAAATGGCATGGTTTAATTGATGAAATTTTGACTTGATAAATTAATACTATATTATAGGAAATTATTTCTTATTATTTTATTATTAAAATTACTTGATATATTCTTCGATTTGCATGTTAGAGATCAAATAGACAAATTGTTTAGTATAGGGTCTCTGAGTCGAACGATATAGGATTTCATTTTATTTTCGAAGGTACTCTCGTTTTCTTAGATTTTTTTATTTAGGATTTCTATTCCTAGTGTACTCATTAGACATCCAGGGTTATTCGACTATCTAGCATTATTTAAGGTTTTTTTAGACTTATGATTTGTTTGGATTGATTCTAGGGTTTCTAGAGGTTGGTTTTAACTTGGCTCAGTTTTAAGGTCCCATTTTTTGTATTTGTTCTATGGTTCTCATCTAAGAGTACTGAAAAATATAGGGGCTTACAAGCATCATGAGCCCTAAACCTTGATGGCGTCGTAGATGGATAAGTTTACACCACCTCACCTAGAAATCGAGCTTGTGTTGGGGTCCCCTCTAACTCGAATAATCCATAATATCTTCTTCCAGTATTGGCTATTAGAGCTTGTAAGGCCATCAAATAGCATAAATGAGTTTTTAGGATGCCTCATGAGGTACTACCACCATTCGTAGGATTTCTTGAAGGAATAATTTCTCCATAACAAGATTGAAGTAAGCTTCATATGCAAACTAAGACACAAGGCTTCAAAGGCCATCAGAAGACGCTAGGCGTTCGAGAGTAGCTGTACAGAAGCAAGTTGGTGGTGGTTGAAAAACCCCTTCTGAAAAAGGAGAAAACAACATCCTCAAGCCAATGCTAAACACCTTTATCAAACCAAACTCAATCAGGTCAAGAAGGGAGTACGATCTCCAAACCCTTAGGACCCCCTCGCATCTCTTCCCTCTAAAGCTTATGAAGCTCCACCTTTGCAAGTATGCTACGGACCGTATTGGTGCCATCACCGACGACTGCCCTATCATGCAGTGGCACCACTGGATCCTTCTCTTTCCATCACCTAGATATTTATCCAAAGGAATCTAATATGTTGCCTCGATGACTTAACATACGAGTCGACGCAAAAAGCAACGCTCCTCAAGCCTCCTTTGTCTCCTTGAGCCTGCAAGTCCTAACCACTTTGGAGTCAAAACCCCACTTGAAATGCTTGCGCAACCATTTGAGCTCAAACCTTATAAACTAGTACTGGCCTCCCCCTCTCCTCTCTCAACCTCGTCACCGACCCTTTGGATCCAACCACTCGAATCGTGTGAAAAGGACTAGGAATTACCTGAGTCCGACATCATTAAGGTGCTAAGACGAAATGGAAGCAAAAGAACACAAAAAATCTAGAGAACACTCTTTTGAACAAATTGAGACCAAAGAACATACGTTGATGATGAGGCATGCATATTTATAGGAAAGTAAGGAGGAGACGTGATGACCCTAACCCCTTAAGATACGTAAATAGGCCTCAAACAAATGAAACCCCTCCATGACATCATAGCTGTCAATCACAGCCATCAAATGTTAGGAGTCATTATTACAACTACTACAACTCTTCGGGTCCAAAAAACTTCATGTGCAAGTCACGCAACCCTAAAGCAGGAACGACTTCACCTAAAGTAGACCGAGCTCCAAAACCACTAGCCTTAAATAGCTCAGTACGAGTTTGCATAATCCCCAGAACAAAACATCAAAGATAACAAGGATGTAACTCAAATAAAAAGAGCCCAAAGAAAATCTGTTCAAAGAGTCGACTTCGTAGATTGCGTACTCTCCTTGTCTCCCCACAATGTGAATAGGGGGGTGATATGGAATATCCAATCGCAATCAATCAAATTAAATTAAAACCATATTCTTATTTTGCGACTAATCCTAGGTAAGCATACCTATTGATTGTAGTACTAGTGTAAGCACAGGGGTCGTTCCACCAGGACCTATAACTACTAGTACTTACCCTGATTCTACTATTTAGCCGATCTAATTCGAATGATCTTAATATATCTAAGTAACTAATTAATTACTAAACCTTACAAAAGTGAGTGTCAACGCTCCTAATGATATCAAATCACAAAACTAACCTTAATCTTGATTCATCATTAACCCTATTTCCAATTCATTACAAAACATTCATTGATGGGTTATTCAGTTCTTAAACTGTAGGAATCCCTAATTTCATCAATCTCTCTTTCAAGATAATTGAATTCTAACCCTATATGTCTAATGGAAATATCTTTCATCAATAGATGTATGCAAAATTACATTAAAGTTCATGATTCCTTGAAAAGATTCAATCTTTATGCAGAAAGTTCATGCAATATATGTATAGATTCATATTCAAAGTCATTGTTCATGCTAGATCTATCTCATCAATCAATCCATCAATTAAATCAATAAGAATCAAACAATGAATGTAATAGTGCACATATTAATTTAAAGAACAATCAAAGCATATGAATAGATTCCAGAAACACAAACTTCCATTAACAAAGCAATCCAATCTCTACATTAGGGTTAGGGTTTCTCAAGGTCTAGGTAAAAGGATCTATCTTTCCATAGAATAAGAAATTCAATGATAGAATGAGGAAAAATAGTAAAGAGTTATGATTACAACCCTTAAAGATGAAGTCTTGTGATATCCAAATAAGCCCTTGCGTTTCTCCACTCTAAAATACCTAGTTTTCTCTCTAGGGTTCGTAAAAAGGAAGAAGGATTTATGATAAAGACGAGCTAAGGATGCTATTTATAGGAAAGGAAAATTATCTTTGCATGACCATCCTACACAGCTGTGTTCGAGGCCATATAGGATAAAATTGGTGAAAAATCGCAACTGGACAAAGTAAGCCGCCTAGTATGCCAGTTGCTTTAAAATTTAAGCCACTAATGTTGAGACTTAGGTCACTAGCCTTCAGACTTAGGACGCGATCTTCAAAGCCAGCTATCATGAAATTTGCTCATGTCCACATTTTATCCCCTACACGAACGTCCTACAAAGCTTGTGTATCTCCTTATGTACTTTAAAAACACTCGCTGGTCACTTTTTATCTCTAACACCAGTGTTCTACATAGATTGTGTAGAAAGTCATGTATGTTGTAAACCTTCCAAATTCCTATTTCTTCAACAAAATCTTGCTTAACTCATCCAATTGTCTTCATTAAGCTCAAATTCTTCATTTATCCCTGAAATTAACATTTTAACACAAATAAGTATCATTTTTCTTAATAATTCACATAAGATCTATGTAATATCATATTGAAACAATGTGAATAATAAGGGCCTTTTGACACTTATCAGGGAGACAAGTGTTGACAGTAGATCATAAGTCACAACACACTCGATTCCTCTGGACCTTTAGACCCAAGAGATAGCCAGTCTCATTGGGCCCAAGAAAGGGCTACCTAAGATGACACCCCAGTTATTAACATCAGTAAGGAAACGTGAAATGCTGTCAAAGCTGCCTATTGAAGAAGATAAAGGATGGCCTCCCATCGAGCTCATCGTTAAGCCACCTCAACTAGACCGAGCTCGATGAGTGAGTGATCTCTAGACACAACGACAACAATACAATCGAGTCCCACCTAGAGACCAGGGGGACATAACTTGCTCGACTACACTTCATGCAAGCACGACTCTTTAACTCAAGCACACCCATCACATTGTATGCCAGGTTAGCTATCATGTGGAGATTTACCTAGTAGAGAAGATTCGATAGTCCCATTCTAATATGACCCTAAAGACTAAATAGTCCTTTCCTCAAAGGAAAGAGAGAGCTAATGTTTCTCTAAAAAAAAAAAAGTAAATATTTTTTTGATAGGAAAGGTCCCACGGACTACCTTAAGCATCTCGCCGAGTAACCCCCCTTTCTTTCTCCCAACAACCCCACCCCACCCCCCCCCCCCCCCCCCCCCCCCCGCGGACAAACCTTAACTGTTTTGTGTGTGTTTACAAGAGCCCATCTCTATCGGCGAATTTAGCTTGTGCAACACAACCTTTACACATAAAATCCAGGAAAAATCAATAAAAAATCACAATCTTTTATCTTTGACTGTTGAGAAAATTGCACATCTGATAGACATGATCACGGGCATAATGAAGGTCATGATATGCTCTACAAATGATAGATCTTAGTTATGGTCGTGATCATGGTCATGATCTTTGCAGTAGCAAGAAAATTGCATTACTCACAGGCATGAAATAGGGAATATTCTACATCACTGCCTTGATCACAACCATGATCATGGCCATTGTCACGCCCCAAAGGGTACCCAAAACACGATAATCCACCACACTCTACATTTAAACTTAAGTATGACAACCTTAGTCATCCCATAAGCTTACATACCGGGTGTAAGGTATACTTGCACAACTTTTAGGATCACACTTTGAATCGCATAGTCTTAAGAAGGCATACAATAGCATTAAGAATAGAAATCACAACAAGGTAAATAAGTTAAGTCTTTACAAAAGTCAAGGGGGCATACCCCCGCCAAAATAATAACAGAAGTCTATCAGTAAAACCATATTACAAACGTTAGGGTTTATGTTAAAGAGATTTTCCTAGAAGTCCACGCCTCTAGCTAGGTCCCGACTTCTTCAAAAGCTCCTTCATCCAAAAGATAACCCTGTGAAAAGTGTTCTCTCGAACAACCAAAAATAGGAACACCACAACAAAACTATCGGGGTAAGCTAACAGGCTTAGTGAGATTCATTCCCAAATATTTAATACTCAACAACAGTATATAACAGACAAGTTATTAGCAGCCATATGAAATGCACAAGCAAATGATCATACAAGCATATGACTTTCCGGGAGCCATATGTGAATGGATTTACGCCCTCCATTCGGGGTTAGGATGGTCCATAAGACATGCAACCATAAATTCCAATTTTGAGTGGGGTGGTCCATAAGTCATGCAACCATCATCCCGATCTCTTTCTCTTAGTTATACAACCTCTGTTGTTTTATTGTTGTAGTTTTATGTGCCTACTCCACATCCGTTAACTTAAGCGATCTCACATCCTTAATGTTAACATAGGCCCCCTCGCCTTCCGCTAATATACTTTGTCCCACCAAAGTATATTAGCTAATGCAATGTGACTCACTACGTGATATGCATGTACAATTTATTCATATAATCGTGGCATGTTAATTATGTAGATTAAATGTGATCATCGAGAATTTCAGACAATCCAAGTCTATACTAGCTCACACAATGATATTTACAACATGTCTCGTCTCGATATACTTATTATTCATTCAACCAAGATTAAATCACAACTCATCATAGTTTTATCTTTTCCTAATTCTAGTGCCACTACGATTACAAGCACATACATGAGCACAACTATTTAAGAAATGAACTCACTCGGCCATGGAGAGAAATCCACTAGTCGTAGTAGTCCTCGGGGAGTGGAAATCCGTCCTCCAAATCACCTAAGTACAAGGAATACCCTCAATGAGTATTTCTCATAAAATTCTAATAAACTTAACAATTCTATTTACTAAGTTCGTCAATTTTCGTCTAAGATGAAGTCCTAACTTAAAATGGTCATATCTAACTCAATTTAACTCGGAATTGCGCATATTATATATCGATTTCTATCTACTTCGAAAGATCTATCCATTTCCTAAGTTAAATCAAACATACAAGGTCGTTTGAGGGTCGAAAAACCACTGTACAGCAGGGTTACGAATTTCCAGTTTTGAGTTCTTGATGAAAATTGTTACTTTTGTTCCATTTAATCTTTTTAGATCATCTTATATTGGTTCTACACTTGTAAAGAGAACTCCTAGCCAAAGATAAAGAATTAAATACTTATATGATCATCAAGATATCATCCAAAAGAAAATTCTAAAAATCTACTTTTGTAAAAACCAAGATTTTGAGTTGAAACTCATTTTCTTGTTTTGAGAAAAATCCTTTGCTAAAACTAACATGACTCAATGAAAATAATTTTCTTATGTCACCTATTATCAAAGCATTCCATTTTCCACATAAAACTCTTGTTTTGAAGTCTAAAACAAGGTTTTCAAAATTCATCTCTTCCAAAATCCGAATTTCCTTCTTGAGTTTTAGAATGAAAATAAGACCTAGACTTGTCTTTCACAAAACTCTCTATTTTAGAAATATCTTTTAGGAAAACTCATCTAAACTTATGAAAATCCAATCCTTAGAATATCTATACCAAGAGCCCTTATATTTTTGTCTAAATCTTCATTTTGGGGTTAGATAATAGGTTTTAAAAATGGGTCTTGGCTTAGATCCGAATTTTCAAAAATTGTTTTTGAACATATCTCTTGATAAAATCCATCAAGACTCATGAAAAATCATCCTTTACATATCCTATCTTAAGAGCCTCCATTTCTTAAATAAAATCTTCATTTTTGAGTTGTAAAACATGTTTTTAAACCATGTCTTGGCCAAAATCCGAAAATGATATTTATTTTGAAAATAACTTTTGAAAATCACCTTTGATTCTTGTAAAGAGAAGTCTTGATGATATACATTCATTAAACCTTCATTTTCTCAACTAAAACTCCCATTTTGAGACTTGGAAGAGGGTTTTTAAATATAGGTTTTGTCAAGATACGAATTTCACTATTTTTATTCAAGTTCAAATCTAAGATCTACACATAATATGAACATGAATATAAAAGAAATACATGGTAGTAAGCTCTAAACCTATAGATCTAAACATAAACATAACCAAAGCTTCATAAAAATTAGATCTACAAGTATAATAAAAATATGAAGATAATAAAGTCTTAAAGACAACAAATATAGCAATATTATTATGATCATCAACAAGAGGAGTGTTTCAAAGTTTTGGCATCATCATCTCTAGCCTTTAGGCATTATGGAGAGTCCTTTGATGCATGAAACCTCCATATAATCAACCTATAGTGTCTATGGAAGCTTAAGAAGAAAGATTTACTCAAAGATCTTCAAGAATGGAGTGTGGAAGCAATAAATGAAAATGGGGGCAGCTTCTATTCTTGTGCAAGAACAAGGGAAAGAGAGAGGAAAAGAGGTAGGGTTTTCAAAAAGAAAGGTGTAAATGAAATGCATTTAATAGAGAGAGGGTGTATTAAATGAGTGTGAAATAAATGGAAAAGAAAAAAAATAAACAAGGCAGAAATGGGGAGGGTTCACGTGAATGCAAAGGAGAAAGAGAGAGAGTAATTTGTAACTTAATTTTTTTGAAAGTGTAACTTGTTGTACTTAATGTGCTAACTAAATGAGGCTTTAATTCATTAAATAAATAAGGAAAAGTGGCTGTTTTGATGAGTATGGTCAGCTGCCATACATTGAAAGTGGAGTGTAGAATGAGTGAAAGAAAGCTTGAATAATGTGTAGAAGTGACAATTGAAGTGTACTTGAAGTATGGGTTGAAAAAGTGCTTTTTATTAGGAAAATATATAAAATAAAATTAAGAAAAATATTTTTAAATAAGTGGCAGAATTTTCATAATTAAAATTAAATAATTAATTGAATTATTTTAGTATTTCAACAAATATGTTACCGTACGGTCAAAATATGCTTATATAAGCTATAACTGATATTTTTAGATTCCGAAAAATTATGAACTCGATATTTTTGAAATCCTTATGAAAATACGAGTCTAAAAATATTAAAGATATATTTTTAATTTTCGAGCCCGGACACGCTTTCCAAAAACAGTACCCAATTAGGTTCGAAATAAGCCGAAAATAAACCAATCTGATATTTTTAAGAAATCAAATATTATTACGGACTATTCTACACACTTTACTAAATTTTTGACTTCTCTATTTACGAACATAGAATTTCTGGATTTAAACTATAGGGTTAAACTTGAGATCCGTTGACTTAAGGTTTCCGGTTGACTTCCCCTTAGGGTTAAGGCTTAGGATTACTTCTAAAAACCAAGGGCTTACAGCCATAATCTCCGCAGCAAGGAGAAATTCTTAGCACGGCTTTGATCATGGTCATGCTTATCAAAGTCTTCATGTTTCAATTCATTCTCCTTTGGCTAATTGACAAACTATTTCTACATATTTTATTAAGCATCATTTTCATGAATTCACTATCTTCCACCATGTAAATGTACATATGCAAGTAAATGTATGTATATGAATTTTTCTAATGGCAAATAAATAAGAATCATTGAGAAAAGAAAAGCAAGAGATAATGAAAGAAAGCTTTGCCATTTTCTCAAAATAAAAAAAAAAAAAAGTGAATGTTGATTATTTAAGCATTTGGGACATGTGTAATTTTTTTTTTTTTTTTTGCTATTGGGGCAGTCTGTTAAATTGTCAGCCTACTCACTTCTTAAATCACTCTTAATAACCCTAGTTTTTCTCAATCATTCTCACTATCATCTCTCACTTGAGCTAAGTATTTTCTCTCTCATTGTCGTATTTACCCTCTATCTTAAGGTTTCTACTTACCGCTTATCTTGGTCAATGTAGGTTTTGTTAAGCTGTTCAAATCACTCTCACTCCCAATTGTACAATGAGACTCAAGATATTTGGTAATGAGGTAACATCTTGTTCCTTTTAGCTTTTCTTTTATAGCAGATCATGTATGGTTAATTTGCTATTCAGTTACATGTTAGTTAGAGATAATACTCTAAGTTAGTTTATTACAATCTTGTAATCTCTATAACTAATTTGTATTGATTTATTGTTCACATGTAACTAATCTAATAGAAAATCTCTAAGCCACTTAAGCTTATTCCTATGTCATATAGCTTTGTTTGTAACAATTG
Organism: Combretum micranthum; assembly: GCA_024138025.1. Lineage (NCBI taxonomy): Eukaryota > Viridiplantae > Streptophyta > Magnoliopsida > Myrtales > Combretaceae > Combretum > Combretum micranthum. The sequence goes on along the minus strand of JAMXBD010000500.1, from coordinate 891,137 downwards.
TCTCTGCTCTTAAAAAAGCACGTTATTCTTGAGGTGGAAATCTGGGTATATTTTGCAAAACATTAATAAATCTTCCCACGAAGCATCCTCTAATGGAAAACCTTACCATTGAACTAAAATCTAAGGAACCCAATCACTATGTTTAAACACCCTTCAAGAACCTAAAATAGTTAGGGGACACAAAACTGAATGGCTGTTGAAAGCTTCTCTAGGTAGATCTAATGAAGGAATAGATTGACCCATAGCTTTCTTAAGAACTAAGACATGGAACAAGTTATGAATCTTAGCCCCTTCAGGTAGATCTACTCCATATGCTACATTACCGATGCATCATATCATAGTAAATAGGCCATAGAACCTCTTAGAAAGTTGTGAAAAGTGGCCCTTATGAATAGAAACCTATTTGTAAGGTTGAAATTTTACAATCACTAGGTCATCGAGGGCAAAGAAAATATTAGTTCTATGTTGATCAACACGTTTCTTAGTTCTAACCTGAGCTTTAAACAAATTAACATTCACTTGTCTCAAAAATACATCCCTAGTTGATAAATATGTGTCCAGAGCCTATAAGTTACTTATGCCTTTCACATATAAAGGTATAAGTGGAGGTGGTTGACCATATACTAACTCAAACGGAGAGAAATGATTCCTTTCGTGCATAGAAGTTTTATGGCTCAAGATGAATAAGACACCTAATCCATTAGTTTATACACAACAAAATATCTTAAGTACTGTTGGATAATCCTATTCATTACCTCAGTGTTGTGTCCCTAAATTACAACATCAACATCCACGCACTATCCCTCGCACTCTAAACATTGATCATTCCTTATCATTAGCGAAATGTGGTAGTCATAGTGTAGAGGGTCATGTCGGTAATTAGGCTTTTAGCCTAATTAATGTCACAAGTCGGTGTTCTGAGCTAGTGATAGAGCTTGGAAGACCGAGTCCAATAAGGGATATTGTAAGGAGATTTGGCTTAATAGGCTCGGAACAAGAATCATTGGACTGGTTCATTCTGTATTCAGCCTAATTCGATTTTTTCGTGCGTGAAAAGTAGACTCTGTTCTTCCAAGGTTAATTTAGGCTTTGTTTAAATAAAATAAGGCTTGTGTGGACTAAAATAAGCCTTCATCCTTTTTATATTGAAAATGGGCTTTTTTTATGTAATAAAAGCCATCAAGCCCATTTCTAGCCTAGCCCACTATTATAGGAAAAGAAGGCTTCAATATCAACCATTGGATTATTATAAAATGATCTAATGGTCACCCGCAACACTTGATCTCAATCCAATGGTCGGTATCAATCTTCATCATCTATAAATAAGAGGTTCCTCCCCTCATGTAGGGGTCACTCTGCATATTACTAAGATTGAGAGCAATGCAAAAACTTTGCTAAAACATTTCTAAGAAAGATCAATGCAACTGTTCCATGAAGAACAAGTCAAGTCAGATTGAATCTACTTGATTCAATCTTTTGTTACACTCGCATGCTCAAAAAACTAGGTTTGCCTATTCCTCCTCCTTTGTCTCTCTCTATAACATCTTAAACGTGTAATATGTCCGGAACTCCTCTTAGGTCAACCGACATGCTATCATATGTAATCGGCCAGGTGTAGCAACTCCACCATACGTTAATTGGTGACTCTACTGGGATAGAGTAAGTTCTTGACAAGAATGGCACTCTACTCAAAAGAGCTGGATAGGAAGCAAACCCTTACGATCACGACAATCAGCTTGATACAGTGGTTAGTGTGCTCATGATATAGACCACGTAGAAGAACAATGAGGCTCTCAATCAATGTCTGAATGTTTTTAAGAAATTCCTACTTGGTATGGTAAGAGTTGTTGCTGCATCAGGAAGTAGACTTCCTAATATAACTTTGCCTGCACCAGGCGTGCAAGTGGATGGTACTGTGCCAGCTACTACTATCCTAGATGGTACTTGCCATGATGCCTTACATGATGCTTAACACGAGCAAACTACTATTCTCGTTGCTGAAAATGAAGGAGGACATCGACAGGAGCCATTACAGTCTTTGCTAGCTCCAACTCCAAGAGATCCCTCGCCTACTATTGTAAGAGAGGGAAGGGTCCATCTTAGGGGATCCGTATATCGATGTAATGTGCAGCCTATTATGGTTGGCATACCTACACCTCGCAGCATTACTCCTATTCGTCTAGTAGGAGTTAATACATCATCTACTTTCACATCCTATGTAACAAAGGAAGATCATGAAAGGTACCTAAGATAGGTGCAATCCACATCCACTACTAGCATCGTTAACCTGATGCTTCCATACCTGTAGAGGATTGCGAATAAACCCCATCCTAAGGATTATATTAGTCCTAATTTTATCAAGTTTAATGGGAAACATGGTAGTGCCAAGGAGCACATTCCCATGTTCAGTGAGACTTTCGAACTCTATGGACTTGATGATGACCTGAAGCTCAAGAAATTTTCTAAGTCCTTGACAAAGAATGCATACACTTGGTATTCCAGTTTGACCCCCAGCTCTGTTGACTCTTAGGGTTTATGTGTATAATGTTTCTTGAGAAATTCTTTGAAACTCAACAATGAGTGACGCTAACCGACATAGGCTATATCAAACAGTGTCCAAAGGAAGATTTGATGAATTACATCGAGCGTTTCAGTGAACATTCCTTGAATATCCAAGATAAGTGTGGCAAATGTGAAGTCGTCAAAATCTGCATCCAAGGTATGTTCATAGAGTATGCTTTACACCTGGAGAATTTATCACTCAAATCCTTCTTGACGTTAGTAGAGAACGCTCAAAGGACAAATAATTCTATCATCAAGCAAAGGGGTGACCTAAATAAGAAGCGATAACCATCAGTAACTACTACTTAAGAGGGAAGCTTCAAGGGTAGCTAGAAACCCAAAAGAAATGGTGGTCCAGAAGTTCCAACTTTCATATGAGCTATAAATAAAGTTCATGTTGTCCTTGATCGATGGCTGCAGGATGGTGTCCTCAGATTGCCAAAGATTAAACGAGAACCCACTGCACAAGAGAAAGGAGATGTAAGGTTCTGTAGGTTCCACAGGATAATAGGATACCCAACAAAACATTGTTCGACGCTGAGAAGGATTTTTAATGAGAAGGTTCGCAATGGCAAACTTGAACTTCAAGACAATGATACATAGATGATGGATGATGAAGACATGGATAATGAATATTTTTTTTTAAGTGATATCAAATATGTACTAAAGGCAAAAGTTTCCTATTACTTATTACCATCTTGTAACAAGAAGAAATAAAGTAAATAACAATGGTAATATTTTTTTTTTTATCCATGTCTTCCCTTACTTGCGTGTACTTATGTTTGAGGCACTTCTGATAAACATATAGTGCTTAAATATAGCTAAGATGCTTGTTTGAATCTTTAGATTATTAAATAATACACTTCATTATCATCATGGTACAGCCATCATCGCTACCATGATGCATAGATGGATAACACTTAGGAAAGTTAAGGTGAGCTAACATTGCCACTATTCTTCCTAATGTTGACAATCTCCATGAGCGAATATGGATATAACTAACATTGACGTCCAATCTTCGTCACTCACAAGACTGAAGCGATCTCGACTATGATGAGTTGAAGCGACTCCACAGCAGACTTCGCAGCCGTAACTCCATTTCTTAGAACCGAGGTCGAAGCGACCTCATGATCAAAGTGGTCACTTCATGGTAGTTGCGATTGTTTGGTAAAAACATCTGCTCCTAAAGCATGCGACGAGTGCAATACTCATTTTTGCTACATTCTTCATAAGATCGAAGCAATTTCAACTGTGACGAGTCAAAGTGACCCTGCAAGAGGCTTGGCAACCATTACATCATTTCTTAGAATTAAGGTCGAAGTGACCTCATCCATGGTTGATCGAAGCGAGCACTTCATGGTAGTTGTGATTGCTTAGTAGAAGTATATGCTCCTAAGCATGCGACGGGTGCAATACCCATTTCTGCTACACTATTTACGAAATCAAAGTGAACTCAACTGTGACGAGTTGAATCAACTCCACAATAGGTTTGGCAACTGTAACATCCTTTCACCAAATCGAGGTCGAAACAACCTCTTCCATGAATGATTGAAGTTGATCTTGTCATGATAGTTACATTACTTGGTAGAAATATTCACTCTTACTAGCAATGAGTACAATGTCCTCTTTTGTCACATTATATATTTGACAAGGCTTGTCTTTGCATCTATAATTCCATTTGACTCGGAAATAATACTAAAGCGAGAGTAGACATGGTCATGATTTGGTTCTAAATCATAGACTAAATTGGAACTGCTACCAGTGGTTTCAAAATTGAAACTAAACTAATTGGTTGGTTTTAAAACCAGCTAGAAAACCATCGGTTTTCTGATTCCTTGGTGGTTTTTCGGCCTGGAACCAAATAAAACTGGCAATTCCAACCGGTTCATTGAAAAACAGAAAAGAAAGGAAAAACATAGAAATTTTTTTTAATTATATTATATATAATTATCAATGTTTAACATATCCTATGTGAATAGTAAAATTTATCACCTACCGATGGTATTTAATGTGTTGTTATTAATAACATAACAAATTGTTGGTCCTGTTAAAATAATCGAGGGGGGGGGGGGGGGGGGGGTGGTGGTGGATGTGAATTGATTATAATATGAAAATTTTCACCTCTTTTAAATAAAAACAAAATATTGTTGAAAACCGTGAGAACAACTAAATAAATAAAATGCAATAATTAAAAGATCAGAGTTAGAAGATCAGGCAGCAAATTATATTGGTTCCGCCTTGTGCGTTAGTCCACTCTTCCAGCTCCACATCGGGGTCCCGGTTGTGTTTCACTATATCAAAATTCAAATGAGAGTACAATCAAGCCAATGTCTTGGCAAAGTCTCACTATTGAGTCTCCCTAGCTTAAACTCTAAGCTAACACTCAAATATAGTGATAGATAACTCTCACACACTTCTCAACAAATAACAAATATTTGAGGATTTAAAAAGAACCTCTACAAATTAAGCTTAATGAAATATAAGAGTAAGCTGCTCTTTGCGAAAGAAGCAATTCTTATTTTTATGTGAATCTGAAAGCGTGTTATTCTCTATTTTTGCTTCTGATTCCTTAAATATATCTCTTAATCTCCAACGGTTATTTCCAGCAAAATTAGAAAGACGTGATCTTCTCTTCCTTATCTGTTGTGATATGAATTTGAATTTGAAAAGATATGAACAGTTATAATCTTTATCCAAGACTTTAGATGTACCGAGATCTTCTCTTGTAATCCTAACTTTGGATAAACTTGAAGTAATCTTGTTATAACCACCGAGATCTTCTCTTCATATTTGAAACTGAGTGTTATCTTTCTTCACGAAATTTTCTAAAAAGAGAGAAGCATAAACTAACAAGATTTTTCTTGATCTTTGCCGAAACGTAATCTTTCTGGTGAATTTGTAAAAATCAAATCTTCCTTATCCGATGTAGGACGTGATAAGCTTCTGTTGTTGCCAAGATAATCTCGTCATAAACTTCTTGATAGATTTGAACAAACAAACCTGATATTATAATCTTTATCCAAAAGATGGTTGTGATATCCCTTAAATATATGAAGACTTATTCTCTTATAACAAACTTTATCCTCAATCTCTTTGCTTGTAACAAGTCTTATCTTCTAATAGAGAAAAACATCATGATAACTTTGTCATATAAAAAAAATCCATGTATTTTGGTAAAAATAATTTGAAAGATCAAATTATTTTATCTATATATAAAAAAAAAACTTGAAAACATCTTGATGTGATTTGATCCTCATGATATTAAATCCAACTTTAGTGTAACACATCAATATATTACCCAAATATACTTTGACGAGTGGAGCTGGGTCTTGACAAATATTAAAACAAAGTTTTAAATCACTTTTAAAAAATTCGTATCCAGTTTTAAAGGTTCTAAAACAGCTTCTGTTAACTTTATCTATCTACTGATTAAGGTTCTGAAAATGCCTCTTGATAAGCATATTTGTCTACTAAAGTAAATTCTGAAAAGCTTCTGACTAGGTTGTTAAGCATATGTGAGTTTCACTGAAAGTTCTGAAAATGCTACTGAAAGACTTTCTTTAGATACCAAAACTTAAACGAAACTTTTGAAATAACGTCTGACTTTGTAAAAACTCATTTATACAACTATCAAAGGTTCTGAATAAACTTCTATTCAATCATACTTAATAAATAAGATTATAAACAATTGATCATCCTTTTGTTATCATTAAAACATTATTAGAGAACTTAACATTTCTCCCCCTTTTTGATGATAACAAAACATCTCTATCTCTTAAAAAAAATTGTTATTATCATAGCAGCACATAATATTCATGTCAGTAGCACATAACACATAGTATTAGCAGCAGCACATACACATAGTATTAGCACATAATATTCAGTATACTTCATTAAACTTTCTCCCCCATTGTGTTATCATCAAGAAGTAAACTCCCCCTGAATTCGTGCATAAGAGAATTAAAACATTTATATAAAAAACAGAAAATATTTAAATGTAAAGAGTTTGAGAAAACAGATACAAAACAAATCATGTTTTTTTTTTTTTTTTGAGGAGAGGGTGAAGAGAATGAAGGCTTGACTGAAGGCTTCTCGGGTAAGGATTCCAAATCTATGACATGAGCTCCCTTTCAAACATACTCTAGAAAATGAGCTTTAAGGAATAGTTAAATTTCTCCTTGAACATTCTTTGCAGCCTTGATATTTTGATCTATCTTTGAATCAAGATGATTAAACCATGATGTGACAGATTCTCCAACTTTCCTCAGTTGATCTACCAAGTGATTAAAATTTGTGACACTATGATCAAGATCCCTTTTGATATTTTCACTAAATTCATTATAAAGAATCCGATAACTTTTGAAATCAGTGAGGAGTTTCTTAGAATCATCTCTGACTTGTTTGATCAAATCAAGGGTATTCTTTTATTCCATTCCTTGAAAGGCTCTGAGCTCGTCCTTCATAATATTATGGATAAGATCTTTCAACTCACCCTTGATGGATTCTTGAATCATATTCTTAAGTTCATCAAGGTTCAGAGACTTAATGTCTGACAAAGAAGAGCTTCCACTTTCATCTATTTTTCGTTTCTTTGATTTTCCAACATTAACATCCATACTAGCCTCTGGATGTTCCTCTGACATTTGAACAGCTAGTGTTGAGGATCGAAAGGAATTTTCTTAAGCCTATGTTTCTCATCAATATAATGTGATCCATCATTAGCATACCACAAACAATCTTTCACATAGATTGGCATATGATAAAACTTCTTTCCCAATTCTTTTCAACTTAACAGGTTCTGTTGAACTAGAAGGTAACCTAATACCTTTAAACTCAAAGAGTTTCATCAACAAGCTTCCAAAAATCATACTTTCTTGATTCTACCAAATTTGATCTATAATCCGAGATGGAATATCTAATTTCTTCTTTTTCATCATGGCATATATAATCTGAGCATGATCAATAGACATGGAGGTAAAACTTCCTTTTCTTGGACAAATACATTCGATTATAACTTTGTGTAGAATCCTAGGAAATATCTCAAAGTCTATGATCATTGCCTCCTTGCCATAAACCACCTCTAACCTTCCATTTATAGTGGCAAAAATTTCATTCTTACTCATATTTACTATCTCAGGGTTATGATTAGCATCATGTATATTAAAGCATTTAATAATGCATGTCCTAGAAATTGTAATTTCTTGATCACATACAACAGAATCTAACTCATTATCATTGGTAATCGCAAAATTCCAATAAAATTGCTTCACGCATTCGCCAAAAATCACTAATTGCAAAGAACACAGATTCATGCATCCTATTAGTTCCAGCAACTCATCCCAGTAAAACCCATTACTTGTGAAGTAATTGAAATCGACAAAACTGCAACCACAAACCTCATTTTTCCGACGGCTAACAGAACTTTTGCCAGAACTTTTTCCAGAACTTTGTTGAGGAGTTTTGGATAATTTCTTGGAGGTAGCCAACTTTGCACCTAAACTCATGCCTTTAACTTCATCAACCTTTTCTTTGCCCTTGGAAGATGAAGAAAGATCCTTTCCTTTTCCCTTTGGTATTTTTGAGGAATCTAGATTTGGAACTATTTTAGGGTTTGAAGGGTTTACTATCGGTGTATATTGGTCAGAATCGGAAGTTTCGTCATGTATTGTTAATGGTGTGGTTGAAGGTTTTGTTTTGAATCCTTTTTGACGAAGACGTTCGGATTTCTTAGGCGCCATTGATGTTTTGAGAGATTTTGCAAAACAGAATAAAAGAAGTTGAAAGGATATTTGTTTTGCCAAAAACGAAATGCATGTATCATTTAAAAATCATTTCTTTTAAAGTTGTAGTGAACCGAGAAAAAGTAGGAGAAAGTCTTTAATGTTACGTAAAGGAGGAGATAAAACACAATTTCCAAAAAAAAAAAAAACTTTTTCAAACCGGACAACAAATTCCAATTTCATTTCTTATAAATTCAAATTTTAATTTTTCAAGGGGTTTAGTAAAAATGTCTGCCAATTGATTTTCAGTCGATACAAATTCAACATTAATATTTCCATTATTTACGTGATCTCTAATAAAGTGATGTCTGATTTCTATATGCTTTGACCTAGAATGATGCACTGGATTTTTTTCAAGTTAATTGTACTTGTATTATCACATTTAATAGGTATATTTTTATAATTTAAACCATAATCTTGTAATTGTTGTTTAATCCAAAGCATTTGAGCACAATAGTTACCAATAGAAACATATTCTGCTTCAAGTATATAAGGCAATAGAATTTTGTTTCTTAGAGGATCAAGAAACTAATTTGTCACCTAAGAATTGACAAATACCATATGTGCTTTTTCTATCAATTTTACAACCAGCATAATCTGCATCTGAGTAACCTATCAAATCAAAATTTTGATTTTTAGGATACCAAATGCCCAATTTTGAAGTATTTATCAAGTACTTGAAGATTCTTTTAACAAATGTCAAATGTGTTTTTGTTGGTGTACTTTGAAATCTTGCACACAAACATACACTAAATAATATATCAGGTCTGGATGCAGTTAGATATAATAAAGAACCAATGAGACTTCTGTAGAGTTTCTCATTTACCTTTTTCCCATTTAAATCAGAATCTAACCTTGTTGAAGTACTCATGGGAGTGGCAGCTCCTTTACATTCTTCATACCCGAATTTCTTTAGAATTTGTTTTGTATACTTTTCCTTGTAGACACCCAATTTTTGCCTAATTAATTAAGGCTTAAAATTAAACTAAATTTTTTTTCCAAAAGCCTTAAGTATTGATGAAATTGGCTAAGTGATCAAGGCACAGGCCAAATGGCCTGTTGGTTAAACATATGGACCCAAACACACACTCAAGCTCAAGGACACAGGTTCAAACCCTAGCAAAGGCAAATTTTTGCCTTTTTATCATTTTTGTCTTTTCATTTTCCTCAAATGTGACTTTTGCCTTACTTTGCATCAGTTTTTAACAGACAAAACATCATTGATTGTCAAAATTGATGATGGGATTGCAAAGTGGTTACAAAATATGAAAGATTAGTGCAAAAAACAACCCAAAAGTTACAAAATTCAATGTATAAAGCATTCAATTGTACATGAATGGGGAGTTACAAAAATTGATTGGATGAATCTGGCATGGAATATGAAAACAATCATCAATTCATCAGTTTCAAACAATTTAATCATGGATTTTCGAATTAAATTCGTAAAAAAATCAAGGGGCAAAAATCAATTCATTTTTGAAACTATTCGAAACTGAAAATTGAGCTTGCAACCTATAAATAGGAGGTCCTAGGAGCAAAAGGCACAAGTCAATTTGAAGAAAACACATACATAGCAAAGCCAATTCGAAATTCTTGAATTTAGGGTATAGAATTCGAATTTTTCAAATTCGAATTGATTGGATCAGATTTAATCCAAATTGAGTGTTGTAACAATGTTAGAAACTTTATTTGGATGATTTAGTGTGCTTAGATTTGTTCGAATTGATCGGATTTCTCTCTGAAATTTTTTTAAAATTTTGTTCATTAACGTCGCCGTACAACCACTGCCGGAGCTGCCCCTTGCCGCCGTTTTGAGTGAACGCCACCACCACCAAAGGACGCACCGTCGCAGCAGGAGTCGGGCCGACAAGCTTCCAGCCGCCGAGGACCACCGGAGCCGCCGGTATCCGCCCCGAAAAAGTCGCGTCATCGTCTTCTTCACCCGCCGGAGCTCCGATATCCGACAGAAGATCCGAATCCAACCCGGTCGGTCATCGGTCAACGGTTGTCGGTCATCGGTCAACTCTGATCGGACGGTCCAGATTCAATCAAGCAGATCAAACGGCCCAGATTCAATCAAGCAGATCAGCGGCTCAGATTTGATCAAGTAGATCAGACGGCCCAAATTCAATCAAGCGATCAGACGGCCCAGATTTCATCAAGCGATCAGACGGCTCGGATTCAATCAAGCGATCAGACGGTCCATATTCAATCAAGCGATCAGACGGCTTAGATCGAGTCAACAAGATCAGACGATCCAGATCGGTCATCACGATCGACGCTCTAGATCTCGTCCGCTTCATCTGACGGTCCAGGTTAATCCGCATTATTTTATTAATAGTTTTATTATATAATTAATTTCAGAAAATAATAAAAATAGCAAAAAATAGTAAAAAATTTATAAAAATTCATAAAAAAAATTCAGAAAAATCCAGAAAAATCAAAATATTTATTTTTCATATAAATTTATTTTTTTAATATTTTTAAATATTTTTTAATGTGTATTTATACACAAATTGCCTTAGAAATGCATATTTAATGCATGAAAAATATTTTTAATGTATTGTAAATTATTCTGGATATATTGTGAATTTATGTGATGATTTTTTTAAAAAAAATAAATAATAAAAAAATTATAAAAAATAAATAAAAATAATAAAATTGGATTTTCCAAAGAACAAAATTTCTAAAATAATAAAAAATGATTTTTGGACTTAGAAAAATATGTTTTCATGAAATAAAAAACCAATTGATTAGATCATAGGGTCATCAAAAATGGTTTTCACAAAAAATTCAAAATTTAATGAATTTAAAGTGAAAAGAGTTCAAAATATAAAATTGATCAACAAATTAAGTTCTTTTTTAAAAGAACTACGTTTTGTCTGATCTCGATTAGCGAGTACATAGGCACCTGCGGGGCGACATTAAAAAAAATAAAAAAAAATGTTTTGTTCTTTTTAGTAAATAAATATTTTTTAAATATAAGATATTTTGTTGATGTTTATGTTCTAAAAAATAATAAAAAATAAAAATGAAGAAAATTTATAAAAAATAAAAATGAATAGTTTGACTTGTAGATATTTGTGCTATAATGTTTTTATTAATTAATTTTTTGAGCATAAAAAGGATAGATTAGAAATTTAAAATTCCAAAAGTGGTAACCATTTGGTTTTAATAGGTTAGCCCCCGAATCCATGATATCTGGTTTTAAAAGTTGATTTTTTAAATCAAATTTTCGCAGACTAGTAGTTAAGTTAGGATCAACCGACCCATTGATCCTAGCTTTTATTTTTTCCCGATTTATATCGGGTGGCGACTCTAAATTTTTTTTAAAATTTCTTTTAACCCTAGTCGAGGATTCATGTTAAATGGGTTCGGGTTTAATGTGAATCGGGTTAGGAGAAATGAACCAGATAAGATTAGTGGGAAAAATCCAGGCTCGACATTCTTGATGAATGAAAATTCCTTCTCTAGATTGTTTGATTTGAAGTCCAAGAAAGAATGTCAATTCATCCATCATTGACGTTTCAAATTCTGCCTGCATTTCTTTAGCAAAATCTTGACAATATATTTCATTAGTAGAACTACTTATAATATCATCTACATATATTTGCACAATTAATATATCTTGTTTATAGGTTTTTAAAAATAAAGTTGTGTCAATTGCTCCTCTTTGAAAACCTTTTGTAATTAAAACAGACTTAATCTTTCATACCATGCCTTGGGGCTTGCTTTAAACCATATAAAATTTTATTTAATTTGAAAACATAATCATTTTTAAAAGGATCTTCAAAACCAGGAGGTTGTTCAACATATACCTCTTATTTAATAAATCCATTTAAAAATACGCTTTTTACATCCATTTGAAAAAGTTTAAAATTTTTGTAACATGCATATGCAAGCATTAGACGAATTGCTTCTAATCTAGCGACAAGAGCATAAGTTTCATCAAAATCAATACTTTCTTCTTGTGAATAACCCTTAGCTACTAATCTAGCTTTATTTCTAACAATTTTACCATTTTCATCCAACTTGTTTTTAAACACCCATTTAGTTCCTATTATAGATTTATTTATAGGTTTAGGAACAAGATTCCATACATTATTTCTTTGAAATTGATTTAACTCATCTTGCATGGCATCAATCTAACTATTATCTTTTAATGCTTCATCAATATTATTAGGTTCAATTTCAGATAACATAGCAAAATGATTTTCAAAATCTTGTAACTTACCTCTTATTTGAATACCAGTTTGTATATTACCAATTATTCGTTCAAAAGAATGAGCAGATTTGTATTTCCAAGCTTTAGAAGTTTCTGGTTCAGACCTTACAACTTCTGAACTACCTTCTGTTCTTGCTTCTGACTTAACTTCTGGAATGTTAGATTTTCAGATATAGGTTTTGTACTAGTTTCTGCTTTAGGATTGAAATCCTTTTCTTCATCTGATTCGTCATCCTTTGTATCTTCAACAAACTTAACATTAATTGATTCCTTAACAATTTTTGAGGATTTGTTATACACACCATAAGCACGACTATTTAAAGAATAACCTAAAAATATGCTTTTTCAGATCTTTCATCGAACTTACCAAGATTGTGAACATTCTTTTTCACAAAGCATTTAGATTCAAAAACATGAAAATAAGAAACAGTAGGCTTCTTACCTCGAAACACTTCATAAGCAGTCTTTGATGTCATAGGTCGAATATACACTCGATTGATAATGTAGCAAGTTGTAGACACTGCTTCTGCTCAAAAATACTCAACAATATCACTCTCATTTAACATAGATCTAGTCATTTCTTGTAAGGTTCTATTCTTGCATTCTACAACTCCATTTTGTTGAGGTGTATATGGAGCTGAGAAATTATGAGACATACCATGTTCTTCACAAAAATTTATAAACTTTGTATTTTGAAACTTTGTTCCATGATTAGTTCGAAGACTAATTATGGAAACTCCTTTTTCGTTTTGTATTTGTTTTGCAAATTTTTGAAAAGAATCAAAGGTGTCCTTTTTATGTCGCAAGAACATAACCCAAGTATATCTCGAAAAATCATCAATAACAACAAATCCATATTTACATCCATCCATGCTAAGAGTTCTTGTAACACCCTAACTTGTTGGTAATTACAACCCGCCACGTGTCCTCTCTTAAATAAGACACGCAAAGGCTATAACATTCTAACACCACAATTTAAAACATATAAAATATACTCTCCATAACTCTCTCAGAGGATACAACAAAAAGTTCAAATCCTATAAAACTTGCAATAACAATCTTTACAAACATCTTGTTGATCCAAACAATGTTAGCGAAACCAAAGCCAACAAATCCAAAATACATAAAATTTTAAAAATCCTTTTTAATATATAAATTCTTAATATGGTTCCAAATATTGTAAATGATCTTAAAATTCTTCTCATATAAATCTATATCTGAATCTATTCCTCAACAGGATAATCTGGACCGCTATCATCATCCCCATGATCTATTACAGATCATAACCCAAAAGATCATATACAATGTCTTCATCACCTACACCTGAAATTTTAAAAAGTGAATTGCGAAGCCCAGTACGATAACTCCAATCCTTTAAAGCAAATGCACACGCACACGCAACAGGGATATATATCAAACGCAATTAGTCTAATGCAAGCAATCAATTTGTTATCTTTTATAGTTAGCAAATCAACACAGTTCGGAACTATGTATACTCTAGTCTCGAACTCGAAGTAACTCAGACTCCTCTTTAAAAACAACCAACTCTTTGAAAATAAGGTAGTTATATACATATATGGATGAGTGGGTACTCCCCAAACATCCTCGTTTCCTCCTAATTCTACCGGAATCATCTCTATGCACGAGTCCACTCGGACAACCTCACACATAGATCATCAGGGTGCCTCACCAGTATCACTGTCTGCCAGGTCTTTACTGGTCAAAGCCAAACACAACTAAGCAAACAATTATTAAGCCGAATAGAATTAAGTTCATTATAAAGTTCTATCCCTACAACCAATCAAGCAATACTAATCTTACAAGCAAAAACAACAAGCAAGGATTGGTCGTACCTGGATTCGCTTCAACTCCAATCTCACCAATAGAACTTCTATCAAAAAAGAATTCCTAATCTTACATCAATTCATGATCCATAACATATCTCAATCAATTTTGATTTCATGCACATAATAAAATCCTAACCCTGAATTCCATAAATTTTACTCCTAATCATAGATCTATAAAAGATCAACACACCTGTTCTTTTTGTTCACAATTCAGTCAAACCTTCAAACGCATCTTTCACCAAAATTCTTAGTTATCTCCACAATTCCTTTAATGTATAGATTCTCAATTAATAAAATAATTACTAGAAAAGACTATAATTTTAAAACCACAAAGGTTTGGTTAGATCCACACTTACCTAGACGTGCAGATCTTGCTTGAATAGAACCTTAATTCAAACAAATAATAAACTACGATCATAATCCTATAATTTGCTAATATTGAGATATTACAAATTCTAAGATAGATCTTACCTTTAATGGATCATAGATTCTATTAGATCTAAAAAAAAAAAACAGATCTTCAATCAGAATAAGGTTCTTCCTCGAAAGCTCCTTCAAAAACCACAAATAGAATCCTAAGAAAGATGTAGATTTCTTGAATCCTTGAAAAATCATGATTAGGTCTTCTTACTTGAACCAAAATCTTGATCTCCTCTTGATGAAAAACTCACAATAGATCTTTTTAGAGAGGTTTCTAGGTTTAGAAAGAAAAGGAATAGGGTAAAGATATAAATAAACATTTATGACCCTTCAATTTCAATAACAGTACTTTAGAAACAAAAAGACAAGAAATCCTTCAATTCTTGTAACAACATAGGAAACGAAAAGATACCTCATATATTATATGCCTGCCATATAATACACATAAATAAAACTTATAAGGATGAACCATAAAACCCTCTTATTTTTTTAACATATGACAACTTTTTCCTTTTATTATAATTTATTGAAGATTTACTATTTTTAAAGACTTGTTGACCATCATCAATGTGAGGGTTGATAATAATATCTCATTTATTAGGGTTGACCATAGAACCCTCTTATTTTATAACAAATGACAAACTTGCCTTCTTTATAAAATATTTATCTTTATATTACAGTTCTAGTAAGTCCAAAAAGATCAAGATGCAACAACTCAAGAGGTCTTTTAGTTGATATTCCATTTTTACTTTTATGAGAAATAGATAATTTTATTTTTTAAACATGTATCACATTTCACATATTGTTTAATATTTATTTTAGATAAACCTCTTATTATATTCTTTTTAGACAATTTTTCTAATTGATTAAAATTAACATGTCCTAAACGTTTATGCCATACAAAGATATGATCATTCATAGATAACAGACAGTATGCATCTTCAACTTTATTAGGTTTTATTAGATAAATATTTTTCTTTCTAAAGCCTTCAAATAGTTTTACACCAATTTCATTAAAAGCAAAACATTTATCTTTTTCAAAAACCATTTTATATCCTTTATCACATAGCTGACTGATACTTAATAAGTTATGTTTCAAGCCTTTTACTAAGCAAACATTATCTAAGTTATGTTTCAAGCCTTTTACTAAGCAACATTATCTATAGTATAAGGATGCATATCAATTGTTCCAGTTGCTATAATTTTACCTCTACTGTCATCGCCAAATTTTACATATGCTTTTTCTTCCCATGTAATGCTATTGAATAATGAAGCATTTCCTGTCATATGTCGGGAGCATCCACTGTCAAGATACCATATTCCTTTGATTTTAGCTTCATGTTTCTGCAAAAACAAAAAGAATTAAACCTTTTTAGGAACCTAAACAAGTTTGGGTCCTTTATAAGACAAGCTCGTTTCATTTCTTTCGTTTACTTGTTGAGTACTGAGCTTGTTTCTTTTATGATAACAGTACTTTTCTATGTGACCATGTCTATTACAAAAGAAACATGTATATGTATTATTGTTATTCCAATACCTATTGTTTACCTGTCTCCAACTATTTTGTCTTGGATAACTTCTTATATACCTTCTGGTATTGCATTGATAATATCCATAAGAAGGATATTTTCTTTCTGAGTAACTTTTAGTATACCTTCTGGTATTTGAAATAAACTTTCCTTTTTCACTATGCACTTTATGATCATTCTTTTTCATGCCAGATTCAACATTCTCAACAGTTTTAGCATTCACATTTGGTTTAGCTTTCACAAATACAGTTTTCTTAGATGCATTTGGACTAGAACTATGTTCATATCCTAAACCATGCTTTTCACAAGATAATCTTTGTGAAGAAATCAACATGTTTAATTTTTTATCACTTTCATTGAATTTATTGATGGTGTTCTTTACCGAATTAGATAACTCATCAATTTTCGCTTTCAAAACACCGGTTTCATTTTTTAACATGCTATTATCTTTTCTTAGCTTTTCATTATCTTGATAAAATTTTTCATTGTCACGTTTTAAGATATCATTTTCATCAACAAGCAAAGCATTAGTTTGTTTCAAAGCGTCGGTTTATTTCAAAGCGTCTTTTTCATTCTTAAGAAACTTTATTTCATTATCATACTTAGCAAGTTTTGTATCAGCCTTATTAAGAGCTTTCAAAAGTTTTTCAATTTCAGCAATCATATCATCTTCAATTGATTCATTATCAGTTTCAAAAGTTACCTCAGAAGTAGCCATGAGACAAAGGTTTGCTTCTTCTTCATTATCACTTATAGCTTCTGAATCAACTTCTGACTCATCCAAATCGCTCCAAGTTGCCATCATTGCTCGACTTTTCTTCTTGAATATTTCAATCTTTTTGATTATGACAGGGCACTCATATTTAATATGTCCCAGTATTTTGCATTCGTAACACACAATTTCTTTCTTCTCTTTCTTTTCCTCTTTGTCCTTATAGCCTTTTCCTACATCAAATTTGTTAGATTTATTGAAACTTTTGAACTTTTTACCTTTCTTTTTCTTTAAGAATTTGTTAAATCTCCTTGTAAGCATGTTAATATTTTCGTCATCACTGTCTTCTTCTAAATCAGATTCAACAACTCTTTTAGCTTTGAATGCTATTGCCTTCAAACTATTTTCTAGTTCTTTAGTTGTATCATGATGTGACTCGTATGCCATCAGCTTTTCCCTTAACTGACTAAGTGTCAGCTTATTTAAATCTTGAGCTTCTTCTATAGCTGTCTTTTTGGCATCCCACGATTTTGGAAAAATTCGAAGCATTTTCCTAACAAGATCAGAATCATCTAATTTCTTTCCAAGTGAGGTTAGCTTGTTATTAATAGCAGTGAATCGATTAAAGGCATCTTTAATTTTCTCATCAGACTTAATTTTAAATAATTCATAACGTTGAAGTAATGCATTGATTTTTGTTTCCTTAATTGTGTGTTCCTTCATAAGTTTTTGAGAGAGTATCCCAAATTTCCTTTACCGATTCATAGGAAGAAATTAGATAAAATTCAGAAGGAGCTATGGTTGTGAGTAAGAGATTCTTAGCCTTATTGTTCTTCTCAAGTAACTTTAGCTCGTCATCTATGAAACTAGCATCATTAGATATTGCTATTGGATTGTCTCTAAATTGGATCACCTGCCAAGAAGCATAATCATTAGCTTTTATGTAAGTTGACATTTGCATTTTCCAGTAAAGATAATTTGAACCATCAAAATATGGAGCTCTATTGATTGCAATATTGTTCTCAGTCATTTTGTTTGGATCACTCAATTAAATAAGATAGTCTAGCTCTGATACCAATTGTTGGTCCCGTTAAAATAATCAAGAGGGGGGTGAATTGATTATAATATGAAAACTTTCGCCTCTTTTAAATAAAAACAAAATATTGTTGAAATCCGTGAGAACAACTAAATAAATAAAATGCAATAATTAAAAGATTAGGCAGCAAATTATAGTGGTTACACCTTGTGCGTCAGTCCACTCTTCCAGCTCCACGTCAAGGTCCCGGTCGTCTTAACCGGTTGTGTTTCACTATATCAAAATTCAAATGAGAGTATAATCAAGCCAATGTCTTAGCAAAGTCTCACTATTGAGTCTCCCTAGCTTAAACTCTAAGCTAAGACTCAACTATAGTGATAGATAACTCTCACACACATCTCAACAAATAACAAATCTTTGAGAATTTAAAAAGATCCTCTACAACTTAAGCTTAATAAAATATAAGAGTAAGCTGCTCTTTGCAAAAGAAGCAATTCTTCTTTTTATGAGAATCTAAAAGCGTGTTATTCTCTATTTTTGCTTCTGATTCCTTAAATATATCTCTTAATCTCCAAGGGCTATTTCCAATAAAATTAGAAAGACGTGATCTTCTCTTCCTTATCTGTTGTGATATGAATTTGAATTTGAAAAGATATGAACTGTTATGATCTTTATCCAAGACTTTAGATGTACCGAGATCTTCTCTCGCGACCCTATGTGGGGCCTAGTAGGATTGCCCTAAATCGTCATATCACGTGTGCACTCGCAACATGAGGATCGCCTTGCAAGTCAGAGTTTACAAGACTCTAATTAATTATCCTCTCATTGTATTATACATATATAAGTTTATTATTAAAATAATTTATTGGATATCGAAACTTCCACAGATCACAAGACCGCAGAGAATCAGATATCCTACCAAATGACAAGATAAGGTAAACCTAGGTTTAACACAAAATATCAACTAGGTTTAAGTTAAGAAAAAGACTACATTTTCATGTTTATTCTCTCAACTAGGTTTAACCTATCAAATTCTCAATCTTCTATCAGTCTTGTACAACTTGATCTTTGTCACGCTCTGCACTCAAATCCTATCCCATCCATGTATTCAACTTACCTGCAAAAGCAAACTGTTGGGAGTCAGCTACAACTAGCTGAGTGAAGTATACCCTCGCTCCATACCGTTCAAGCAAAAGCAAACAAGTTATTAAACAAGCATATGCAATGCAGACAAGCAAATGAACAAATATATATGGCCAACCGGTAACCATATATATTCGGATTTACGCCCTCCGAATCCGGGGTTGGGGTACATCCACACATCAGCACCCGGACCGCTACTACTTCGGGAATCAAATTTATTCAAGGAGTTTTTCATATATAGAAAATAATATACATATAACAACATCCCATTGAAGCAAGATATCCTTAACAATGACCCGGCGCGATCCTAGGAGGTGGGCCGTCTCCCCAGGACGACTTAGTTCCCATTCCCCTAGAACAAGGCCCATGGTACACACTAGGTATATACCACTTCGGTCCTCCATGTTCACCGTCCTCACGGGACAGTGTGGCCCATCCGAGTCAAAGTGTAGTGGTGATGGCCTTCTACATGCAATCGTGCAATGCATGATCAATATTATAATTATCACACCAATAGTCATTAAGTCCATTTATTTGGCGATCAGACAATTATCAGACACTCGCAAAGATCAAAATGATTAAACAACACTCAATACTTAACGTTCAGAATAATGTATAGTATTTTCAACACAGATAACAAACACGAGCAACCACAAGTGTAAATTTCCCAACCCCATACTTGAATCATTTAATTTATATTAACAAAATATCATACTCTAAACCTACAAGCACAAGCAGATATGAAGGTCATCGGAATATACTCACCTGTTTATCCTTGCTTAATGGTCATAGAAGTCTACAAGAAACTTGAAGACGGATCTGTCTCCCCTGAGAATTTAGATAACGATACCCATTACTATACTCTTATTCATATAAAGAAACCTATTGTGTCTTTGTATCTTAAACTTCGAGTTTTAGCATTTCTTAATCTAACCTTAACACATAATTAGTCATTTTGAAGCTTGTAAAGGCTACGCTTCGTAAGTTAAACTATAAAGTTCGTATAATCTTAGTTTTCTTAAGAAAGTATTTTATGTTTTCAAATATCGAGTTTAATCACGAAATCTTAAATTGGGCATATTATATTCGTTTTAACTTAGATTTTAGCATATGAGTAGTCATTGGAAAACTTATCGAATATAGTTTTTAATTGTCAGGTTAAACTAATCATTTTGTATATTTTTCCTATATTACTTTAAGGGCTCGAAAGGTATCATAATATGCCTAGCTTTCTTGTTTTGTATTAATTATTATTTCAAGTTCGATTCCTTGTTTATGTTTATTTCATCAAGTATTAGTGATTAAACTTAATTTAAGTTCATTACTCTACTTTTTAGTTAAAGCGTATACATTTATATTTATTTTCATTTTGATTGTCTTGATCTTATTTTAAGTATTAACTTTAGTTAATTTGATTATATACTAATATTTATGATTTTCATTAATCTATACTTTATATCCTTATAGTCTTATAAGCGTTGAATTTTATACTTAGAGTTACGGAATTCTTGGTTAAGTTTAATCTTTCAATTACAATTTATATTATCTTGATTTTCTAATTTGTAATTGAATTACTTAAATTTTATTCTAGGAATCTTATTCTTTTATATGTGTTGAAATCTTCATATGTCTATATAGGTTTGTTATTGAGTATATCTAATAGATTTAAAGCTAAATATCTTTTATCTATATAATACTTAAATCATATCAAGTTTATCTATTAATATCCTATTTCTGCGTATGATCTGAATCTTATATTTGTATATAAGGTCACATATTGAAGTTTAATTACATATCCAATTTTCTTATAGGGCTAAAACTTTTATAATAGGGTTCTACGGTTTTCTAAGCTTTTATTTTCCTCCTTAATTCCATTTCTACTCATGAGTATATGTTGTGTGTACTTTAAATTATTTAAACTTGTCATAGAACATCTCTATTCTTTTTAAATGTCAGAACTACGCTATAGGTTTACTTTACTTAATTCTAATTGTTTCTTTAGTTAAGTTTTACTTCATAAAACATAACGAGTATTTATATAAGTTATGAATATTTTTGTTTTAGTGTTTTCGATATTAAAATCTTAGTTTGAATCTTATTTATATAGATTATACCTAATATCTAGTTTTAACGGTTACATCTCAATCCTAGCGATTTATCTTTAAATCATCATTTGCTAATTGATATACTTTAAAGATCTAATAATTCAATTCTAAACCACTAGTTATTGTCTTTGAATTATATTTATCAAGATATTACCCGTTTTGGAAAATTACTATTCATTTCCCAGGAGGTCACCCATACTAGGTCATGAGCACGCTTAACTTTTAGTGTTTTGAGAATTTTTCAATATTATACTACATATATCTCTATAGTCAAGGTTTTATATTTTCCTTACATTATTTTCAAGTTGAAAACTAAATTCTAAAATCTACGGAATCGGATAGATTTAGGTTTTTCACCTACACGATTAGAATTTCCAGATCTGATATAACAAACTAGGGTTTTAGTCTATATAGGATTGAAATATTATAACTTTCATGTTTGTGAAATCATAATTTTAATTTGGGCTTTAGATTAGAAGATTTTGATCAGTTATTGATCCTATCGTGTATATTTCAACTATAGCGATTTATCTCTAAATTTCTATTTACTAATAAATAGACTCTAAATATTAATTATCTAATATTATAATCAATTTCTATCATCTAGCGTTTTTAGTTATCAATTTATTATCTATTTGATAAGCGAAAAGTAATATCAACTAGTCTAAAATACACATACTAGCATGACATAATTTATATTATTATCATTATATATGCATGTAAATATGTATATTTATAATAAAAACTAATATTAAAATTCCTAATATTATGAAAACTTCTACATACCGGATCATAATAGTAAAATTTTAGAGTGATCGAAACCTAACCTTGTGTGGTCTTGAATTGAAGAGCGCATTGCCACGATCACAACATAACTTCCGGAATTAGAATCGGTTGTCGTATGTGAAAGATATGAGCTTTTGAAGATCGGAGGAGCTTCTAGATTCCTTTTCTATTATTTTATTATTTCTTTTTCTTTTTCTTTTCTTTTTTTTTTCTTATTCTGGCCGAAGAAGATTTCCTCTTCTCTCTCTTTTTTTTTTTTCTCTTCTTCTCCGATTCGGAGAAGATGCTTTATATATATATATATATATATATTTTAAGTCTTCTGGTGAAGACTTTCTACTCTGAGAGAGAGAGAGAGAGAGAGAGAGGAGAGAGAGAAAAAAAACGAGAAGACAGAGAGAGAGAGAGAGAGGAGAAGAATATGAAAAGAAACGCAAACTTAATTTATAGGCTGCGTACGGCGTGTGCAGCAAGCCAAAATAGGGATGGTTTGAAGTTTTAATTTTTGGGTCTAATTAACACGTATAATAAATACTCATTCGATAATATTTTTAGATAAAAATTTACGTACCTACTATATTAAATATTTTGAACATTATGGTATACTTAAAATTTTTAATTTAAGACTTTTATTTTTCAACTTTAATATATATTATCGTAAATTATAATTTATCCTTTAAGGATTTAAATTATTAGTATTTTGATATTTTATGACCTGTTAATAATTAAATTATCTTTAATTTGACTTTATTTATATTCTACTATTATAAATTTATAGTGTTTATCTTTTGTTTGTATCTTTTGAATTATTTTTGGGATCTAATTTATTATTTTACTTATCTTTATTGGTTTTTAGTTTATATATTAATCATATTATTATTGTTATATCTTACGGAAGATTTTCTTTGATATAGGCATAGTTTATGCTTATATTTTTATTTTAATTAAGTCTTTTATTGTCCATATTGGTAATTACCTATATTTAAATTCACGAAAAGCGGGGATGGATTTTCGGACATTTCTAAAATTTCCATCAGACATCACTATTTATTTAACAATTACCAAAAATTAAATAGACGTATAATTTAGGGTGTTACATCTTCTCTTGTAATCCTAACTTCGGATAAACTTGAAGTAATCTTGTTATAACACCAAGATCTTCTCTTCATATTTGAAACTGAGTGTTATCTTTCTTCACTAAATTTTCTAAAAAGAGAGAAGCATAAACTAACAAGATTTTCCTTGATCTTTGCCGAAACGTAATCTTTCTGGTGAATTTGTAAAAATCAAATCTTCCTTATCCGATGTAGGACGTGATAAGCTTCTGTTGTTGCCAAGATAATCTCGTCATAAACTTCTTGATAGATTTGAACAAACAAACCTGATATTGTAATCTTTATCCAAAAGATGGTTGTGATATCCCTTAAATATATGAAGGCTTATTCTCTTATAACAAACTTTATCCTCAATCTCTTTGCTTGTAACAAGTCTTATCTTCTAATAGAGAAAAACATCATGATAACTTTGTCATATAAAAAAAATCCATGTATTTTGGTAAAAATAATTTGAAAGATCAAATTATTTTATCTATATATAAAAAAAAAAAAAACTTGAAAACATCTTGATGTGATTTGATCCCCATGATATTAAATCCAACTTTAGTGTAACACATCAAGTATATTACCCAAATATACTTTAACAAGTGGAGCTAGGTCTTCACAAATATTAAAACAAAGTTTTAAATCACTTTTAAAAAAATTTGTATCCAACTTTAAAGGTTCTGAAATAGTTTCTGTTAACTTTATTTGTCTATTGATGAAGGTTCTGAAAATGCCTCTTGATAAGCATATTTGTCTACTAAAGTAAATTCTGAAAATGCTTATAACTAGCTTGTTAACCATATGTGAGTTTCACTGAAAGTTCTAAAAATGCTTCCGAAAGACTTTCTTTAGATACCAAAACTTAAACGAAACTTCTGAAATAACGTCTGACTTTGTAAAAACTCATTTATACAACTATCAAAGGTTCTGAATCAGCTTCTATTCAATCATACTTAATAAATAAGATTATAAACAATTAATCATCCTTTTGTTATCATCAAAACATTATTAGAGAACTTAGCACAAATAAATATAAGTCAAAAGCATATATAATTTAGTTTATATAAACTTCTTCTACAAGCAAAATCCATTTCCTTAATAATATGAGAATTTATTTTATATTGTAATTATCTTTTTCATCTCTAGATTATTTTATAATTTCACATTATTAACTACAATTAATGTTAGGTGTGTTTGTATATAAATAAATATGTATCCTAAACAAATTTTAAAAAAAATGGTTAAACTCTTTGATGCTCTTAGATTATTTTGAGTTTAAAATTTATTTTATTAAAAACTAAAATTCATTTTATTTATTTTTTAAAAAAAATTTACTTGAAAAAATTGGTGGTTCCACGGTTCCAGAAGCGAATTCGGTTTTGCCGGTATAAAATTGAACAGGAGCCATGGGAGATGAGTCTAGTTTTGGTTTCTTGTTTTCAAGACCAAAATCGATGATTCAATTCTGGCTCGGATTGGCTCTGGAATCATGACATTGTTTAAGTGAGACACTTATATAGGAAGAATAGAGTAAGAAGGTGCTAAAAGCGAACTCCAAAAATACAAGACTACTGTCACACCCCGAAGGGTACCCTAAACGTGGCAATCCGCCGTACACAATATTAAAGCATAAGAATGACCACCTCAGTCACGCGAAGACTTCCATACTATGTACAAGGCGTCTAACACATGGAGGAGACACATCGAAGTGATACATTTTATGTTGATACACTTGAGTAACAATATAAAGGAAATACAATTCACTATACTTCATATACAAATCACTATACTTTATATACGAATCACTATACTTCAAAATACAAATCATTAAACTTCAATTACATTCCTCCAAAGACTTCCCTACATAAACTATTACAAGGAAAATCATAAAACCTAGTTGATAACTTCAAACATTCTTATTCTTTGTCGAAATCCCGAAGTCATGTTCGGCTCCAACCATCTCGGTCCCCACTTTGCATTCTTGAGATAACCTGTTCATTTAAAGATCTATTAGGGTATAAGCTACACTAGCTTAGTGAGAATTATCTTAATTTTGTACCACAACAAGCAAGTTATAATCATTCATATGCTATGCATGAACAAACACATGAGCAAACAATTATGTATGGGTATCCAGAACCCGCACACAAAACGGATTTACGCCCTCCGTATCTTGGGTTAAGGATGGTATTGAAAGTCTACATGACCGCTGCTAGTCCCCAAGCCCTCGGCTCATAGCACTCGACTCAGCTAGGCTCACACATGGAATGCATCCCCGATGCGCCTTAGTTCCCTATGAATGAGCTTTTATACTGGGTCTCATTATCCAACGAGTCCTCGGGCCATACCGATCGACCGGCATAGGAGTAGCATGCTACCAAATGCAATATGTTCAATGCGATGCATGACCAATTAATTGTTTCTTAGGTCAAAATATTCATACATTCTTTAGAGTGACCAACCAATATCATACACATAACAGAAATAATATGAACAGTGCAGTTATCTAATCGAATCATGGTTTCGATATGTTTTAGTATTCTTTGACATACATTCATCACAGTCTCATCATATATCACATCCCCATTCATATAAATTTTTTTTTACCTTATTCCTATAATTCTAATGCAACTAGCTACAAGCACAAACAAGGTAACAAAATAAGAAGAAAACTCACT
Organism: Combretum micranthum; assembly: GCA_024138025.1. Lineage (NCBI taxonomy): Eukaryota > Viridiplantae > Streptophyta > Magnoliopsida > Myrtales > Combretaceae > Combretum > Combretum micranthum. The sequence continues at coordinate 865,214 of JAMXBD010000500.1, read as the reverse complement.
TGGCCATTGGATCACCGGTCTTTTAGTAAAAGTAATTCGGTGGTAGAGAATCGTCGATTTCGGGATCACCAAAAAACGGAAGAAATACTCTAATAAGTATTGCAACTCAAACTAATCTAAACGATCTTATACAAACTATCAAATTCGTAACTCTCATCCTAAGCGAAAATTCCAACTTAAAACAGCCATAACTTGTCATTTTAACTCGGAATTTCGCAATTATATATCGATTTCTATCTACTTCGAAAGATCTATCTATTTTTAATATTATATTTAAGTTTTGAAAATTTTGAAGCTTCAAAAAAGTCGGATCAGTTAGAACAGTAGCAATTTCAATTCCGGAAAAATAGTTTTGTAAATGTTTGTAATGTTCCTACTATATAGATTAGCTATACATGCAATATGAATGATTTCCTAACATGAATGACATGAGATGAGCTTAATGTATGCATCTTGATGATTTTTGCTAAAAAAAAATTTTATAACTCTTTATTTTACAAGACTTCAAGGATAACTACTTTTAAGAATACTAGTTTCCTAACTTTGATAACTCACTTGTGTTTTGAGATTAGTTCTTAAGAATTTCTAGTTATCTAAGTTAGAATTGAATCTTCATTATATCTATTACTTAAGTCCTTCATTTCTACATAAAAATTTTCATTTTGCACTTTGTAAACATGTTTTCAAGTAGGGTGGATTCCAAAATCCGAATTTTGTAAAAATTAGTTTTTGAGTGATTCCTTTAAGTAAAAGTCATTTGATACTTAGAAAATTAAGGCTCAACCATACATAACCACTAAGGACTTCATTTTTACATAAAAATTTGCATTTTACACTTTGCAAATATGTTTTCAAATGGATTTACTCAAAAATCCGAATTTTTAGAAATTCACTTTTTGAATGATTCCTTTGGGAAAAACTTGTATAATGCATTAAAATCTAAGACTTTATGGTACCTATTACTTAAGGACTCCATTCATTACATAAAGCTTTTATTTTGAGCTTGGATAATAGGTGTTTTCATGGGCATCATCTAAAGTTACGAATTTTACAAGTTGACTACTAACTCAAAATTTTTCATCTTAATTCTACTTCTTATTTTACACCTTAATCTCATCAAAACTCATTCCAACTTATAAAAATCACTACTTAATGATACCTATTACCTATACCCTTCATTTTTCACATAAAATATGAGTTTTGGAGTTGGTAAATGAGTTTTCAAAATTGGTCTTGGTTGAGATCCGAATTTAAAAAAATTTATTTTTGGTCATATCTTTTGATAAAATCTATCTAAACTTATGAAAATCCATTCCTTACATATCCTATCTTAAGAGCCCTTCATATCTTGAATAAAAACTTCATTTTTGATTTGGAAAACATGTTTTTAAAATATGTCTTGACCTAAATCCGAAAATAAGATTTTCATTTTGAAAATAACTTTTGAAAATCACCTTTGATTCTTGTAAAAAGAAGTCTTGATGATATACATCCATTAAGCCTTCATTATCTTAAGTAAAAATTTCATTTTGACACTTGGAAAGTGGTTTTTAAATAGGGGTCTTACCAAAATACGAATTTCACTATTTTGTTTGAGTTCAAAACCAAGATCTACACATAATATGAACATGAATATAAAAGAAATGCATAGTAGTAAACTATAAACTCATAGATCTAAACTTTACTCATCAAAATCTTTCATTTATGTTATCTATACCCTAAGCCCTTCATTTTAAATGAAAAATACACATTTTAAGTTGAAAAACAACTTTTCTAAATATGGTTCCATTTTCATCCGAATTTTCAAAAATTTTTGTTGAAAATAAAATAGATCTTGAGCTTTCTAGAACATTCCTACTATCATCATGCTACTACAAGTTGTTCATGAACATAAAACAAAAATCTAATGCATTTATGAACTCAAAACACTAGATCTAGTTTACTATACTAGTTGTAGGTGCATGAACACTAAGATGGTTATGTGAATGATGAATATATGCATAAATCATAAGAAATAACAAAAATAATAACTCAAATGACAAGATCTAAGGTATAAACGAAAATCAAAGCTACAAAAAGTTAGATCTATAACATATAACTACTTTTAACAAGAAAATAAGAATGATACAAGAGAATAATCATAGAGAAGTGGAGTGTTTCATTTTTGGCATCATCATCCTTAGCTTTTAAGCTAATGGAATATCATTTGATGCATGAAACTCTCATTATGCTTTACCTATATCACCTATGGAAGCTTTAAGAAGAAAGTTTACTTAAAAACTTCAAGAAATATGTATGGGAGCTCATGGAAGAAATAGGGGCAGCTTGGTTCATTGTAAGAACAAGAGCAAAATGAAGAAGAAAAGAGAGGAAAAAGAGAGAGAAAATGTTAAGGAATGGTAAAGGGAAAAGTGTAAATGAAGAGAGAGAGTAAGTGTATTAAATGAATGAAAGAAGAAAGAAAAAAAAATAAAACAAGGGAAGCAATGAGTAGGGATGCAATCGGGTCAGGTTTCGGGTGGATCATATGAACCCGAAACCCGACCCGCTACCCTATAAAGTCTACTATACCCGACCCTATAATCCTACAGGGTTTTGATGCTATATCCAAACTCGCCCTATAGTATTTGATTCAGAACCCAAAACCCGACCCTATAACCCTATAACCCTTTAAAAAAAAACTTATTTTCAAATTTTAATAATAAATTTAAGAAAAGCCGATACTTCTGGCATAAGTTTCCTATACATTCAAAAAATGAAATGATACATGTAGAATTGATAGAAAATGTTGTAGTTCACATTTATTGTATAACGTTTAAACACATTAATATATTACTTTTGTCATTGTATAATATTTTAAAAATATGTTTAAATTAAATTTCATGTGCGGACTAAAATATAACGGACAACAAATAATATTAATTTCTATAGCAAACATGACTTGAGCAAAATTTAATAAAAAGTTCTAAATCCATAACTAACCCATAAATATAAAAAAAAAAAATTCTTGGAGACAAAAAAAATAGTAGTTCCTTCATGTCTTTTTTTCTCTCTTTGCTTCTTTAGTAATGTTTTTATTTATTTATTAATTATAATATCAGGTTTTCGGTATCCATCGGGTTTGTTATATGATCCAGACTAGACCCTATAACCCTATAGTGTTTTTACTATATATCCAAACCCGACCCTATAACCTTATAGGGTTGAACCCTATAGGGTTTTTAACGGGTCGGGTAGGTCAGAAACCCTATAAGAGCCAACCCGGTTACATCCTTAAATGAGGGGGTTGCTGCACGTGAAAGAGAGGGAAGAGAGAGAGAATTTGTTGAATTTTGACTTGAAATTGAAATGTGTAATTAATGTATAATGTAGCTTCTTGAAGAAGGGTTGAAAGAGGGTGATTTTAATTAATTTTTGGAGTATTTCAAGAGCCAAGGCAGCCATAAAGGAGCCAAAATCTGCCATGAAGTGATATAATAAAGTGTAAAAAGATTGAAGTGAAAAAAAAGTGATATGTGAAAGGTGTACTTAAAAGTATGGGTTGTAAGAGTACTTTCTTAATAAAATAAAATAAAAATAGAAAATTTATTCCAAATATTTGTAACAGATTTTTCATAATTAAAATAACATAATTAATTTATTTATTTTAGTGAATTATCAAATAAGTTACCGGTATAATCAAAATACGCGAATATAGACTATAAATGATATTTTTATAAGCGGAAAAATTCTAAAAAATTATTTTATGAAAATAATAATATTTTTCAAATATTTTCCAATTAGTAAATTAATTTATTTTATTTTTAGTATCAGGTCTTAAATAGAATCTGATCCCGTAAAAACCCGAAACGAACTAAATTTTAGAAAAACAAAGTTTTCAATAATATATAAAATATTTATCTAAAAATATAAGGCTTTATAAGAATAATAAAATTGTATAATGAAATAGAAGTGAATAGTGCAAAAGACTAATTAATTACCGGTAGTAATGAAAATACGATAAAAATGTTATAATTATAACTTTTAAAACCCGAAAAATTATATAACTGATATATTTGGAAATCTTATGAAATTACGAGTCTAATGGTACTAATAGTATATTTTTTATATCTCGAGCCCCGAGACACGCTTTTCGAAGTCTGTATCTGAATGGGTTCGAAATAGGTCAAAAATTTACCAATATAATATTTTTAAGCAAACTTATATTACTATGAGCTATTCTACACATTTAACTACACCTCGGCCTCTAGGGTTAAGGGCACTAGATTGTCGGACTTAAACTATTGTATTCCACTTAGGGTTTTCAGTGATTTTTTGATTTAGATCTTTGCCAATTTGGAAATTGATATTTTATGTTTATACAACATATTTGGATTGAGAAATTTATCTTAAATTTGATTTTTGTAAGTATTTAATATCTCTCGACGTTTTCAGAATTCTTTGAATTGAGTTTTATTTCCGAAGGTTAATCATTATTTACTTTTTAATAATTTGTTTTTGGGCTTTATATTACCCGATTTTATAAGTTGGAGTTAAGTATAGAATTTTTCGTACGTAATGGTTTTGGAATTGAAGTATGTTGAGTTCTTATTTTGTTTTTAAGGATTCTTATTTTTCTCAAGATTCGGAAATTTCTGGATTCGCTTGTGTTTTAGGACTACTTGAAGTTCGGTTTTAATTTGGAATGATTTTTAGGGTTTATTTTCGAAATTCATCTTGGAATTATTTATTGAAATTTTTCGGGGCTTACACCTACTTAAAAATTTGCTCTCACCATACACCAATACTATAATTAGTTATGTCAAAAATATATAATAAAGAAAGAGCAAATAAAGGAGAATTTTCTTTTAAAATGAGCACGGAAGTAGGAAGTTGCTGAAATAGAGAAGTAACGGCTTGAATAGAAATATAGAGATGAAGAGGAAAGTGGATATCTTTTTTTCCCCCACGGCCAACCACCATATATGTTATAACTACTGAGAAATAAAGAATCAAATTTCGTTGGGGAAAAAGATCCAATCTTTTTCTTTACGGAAGCATAAAAAAAATCACAAACAAACAACAAGTATAAAATCAGAGTGCAAAAATATAAATAACATCAAGATTTAACGTGGAAAACCCAAACTAGGGAAAAACCATGAGACCGCCACACTCAAAACCTTCCACTATAATCAACAATGGAAATTACAACTATTCAATACTAGACAATGCTAGTACATCCATAATTCAACAACACAATCCGGCCTTTTTCCCTCTAGAATCTCTTTCTAGGATCCGAGATAGCCCCCCTGTATGTCTCTCTATGTATTCTCTCCTTTCTGTATGTTTTTATTATCTCTCACTATCAATTTATAATTACAAAACTATCAGAAGGGGTATTACAATAGGAAATTCAAAGGCCACATAAATTGGCATTCAAAGCTGGCATTAAAAAAAAAAAAAACCAGTAGTTTCAAAGCTGTATTAAATTCTCATTATTTTGCCATTAATTTCTATGTTGATTAGCTTTGACTTTTATAAATATTCATTATCTTCAAGTCTTCTTCTAAATATATCTAATGTATATTTAGGATGTCCTTGGATATAGATCCATATGAGTTGGATCTACATCCCAACAATCTCCCTCTCTAGCTCATATGGGGAGTTCCATCACACCCGCATTTTGTCTGCAAAAGATATGTTTATCCTTGGGTAGAGCCTTAGTCATCATATTTGATGGATTGTCATCGATATGAATTTTTTTTAGTTTCAATTGTTTTGACTCCAAAACATCCTAAATCCAATGAAACCTAACATCTATGTGTTTTGATCTGGAATGGAACATTGGATTCCTACTAAAATGAATAGCACTCTAGCTATCACAAAACAACTTGTCACGACCCAAAGGGTGCCCTACACGTGACAGTCCGCCACACTCAATATTTAAACTCAAGTAAGGCATCCTTAGTCTCCCCATGAGTTTGAACATCGGGTGTAAGGCTCACTCTCAACATACAGAAACCATGCTTTGCTTTGTAGTAGTTTAAGGAGACATACATAGCAACAAGAATGTAAATCATGACCGTCTCATATAGAACTATTCTATTACATGAACTAGGGGGCATACCCCCATTAACAACGTTAAGAGTTCTCAGGCTCACAAATTCCCTTGTATTATCCTTCAAACACTAGTTTTTAGGAAACAGGATTAGAGTCCGTTTCTAATTTTAGGCCCCGGCCTCATCGAAAGCTCCTTAATAACTAAGAGCTGTACCTGATGTGCACGGGGTCCTCGGAGATAGCTAAAGGTATTCATATTGCAATAGGAAACTATTGGGGTATAAGCTACACTAGCTTAGTGAGTGAAAACTTCCACATCACAATTAAAACATAGCAATCAAGCAAGTGATTAACCAATCAAGTGAATGTATCAAACAAGTGAGTTCAACAAACATATGACCAGCCGGAAATCATATGTGGATAGACTTATGCCCTCCATCCCGGGTTAGCATATTAATGAGTCCTGCGGTACAACGCCGTTTAAGCTCACGGTCAACTTAACAATATTTCGCTTTATGGATCACGATTAACCAACAATTCGTTTTATGGATCACGATTAACCAAAAATTCGTTTTATGGATCACGATTAACCAACAAATGCTAATGCTCCATCCCCATCGTGAAATGAATGAGTTCAATTATATTCGAAGTCCAATAATTGATTAACCAAATTCTTTTAGGTGGCCAAGCAATATTCGCAGACAATCAATTCTAACTCATCTCTACACAAACAACAACTTATCACCTGGCTTCGATATTCTTTACTTTCAACTTCACATATCAACAGCAGACAATTACAATACCTAACTAATCCCATCATGCATAATCATTCTTTTTATCTTTACTTAGCAACTAGCGCAACTATTATTACAATCACAAGCAATAATTGAAATCGGAAGAGATACTCACTCGGCCATGGTACACCGGTCTCTTAAGAGTAGTAGTCGGGTGGTAGGGTGTCGTCGTGCTCGGGATCACCTACCAAATAAGAATAACCTAATAAGAATCTCATCACTTAACTAATTCAAACTATACATCTATACTAAACAAAATTGTGATTCTCGCTATTTGCGGAAGTTCCAACTTGAAACGGCCATAACTTGGTCATTTCAACTCGGAATTTCGCAAATTTTATATCGATTTCTATCGACTTCGAAAGATCTATCTTTCTAATATTATTTTCAAGTTTTGAAAACATTAAGGTCACGGAACAGAGGGGTCAGATCAGGTCTAAACTTGGTCATTTGCGAAAAATTGTTTCGCACTCAATCAAAATATTTCTAATTAATGATTCATGGGTAGATAAAATATGAATGAGTTCCTAACATGAATGGCATGTAATGAGTTCAATATATGCATGGTCTTGATGGTTTTTGATAATAAAACTTTTAAGAACTCCTAATTATTACAAGACTCTATAATAGTCATTTCTTAAAATCCCATTCTTTCCAATTTTTGCAACTCCTAGTGTTTTAGGATTTTATTCTTAGAATTTACATGTTATCTAAATAAAAACAAGTCCTTATCATCTATATTACCTAAGACCTTCATTTCCTCATAGAAATTCACATTTTCATTTGGCAAATATGTTTTTAAATAAGCTTTTCACAAAATTCCGAATTTTGGAAGTTTTCATTCTTTGTATTTTTCCTATGAGAAAACTTGTTTAATGCACCAAAATTTAAAGCTTTACTATATCTACTACCTAAAGACTCCGTTTAACACATAAAACATGCAATTTAAACTTGAATACTAAGTGTTTATGTAGGCATCACTCCAAATTACGAATTTAACAACTTGATCACTAACTCAAAATTTTCCATCTTAATTTCACTACTTGTTTTACACATTACTCATGCCTAAACTCATTTAAACTTGTAAAAATCATTCCTTAGAGATACCTATTACATATACCTTTCATTTTTCATGTAAAATATGAGTTTCAAAGTGGTTTCAAGGGTTTTTAGAATAGGTCTCAAAAATCATACGAATTTTCCTTTGAACTTTTCTAACAAAAATCTTTTCTTTTCAAGTTCTTTGCCTTGTATTCATAAAGATCTAGCAACTAACATGTTTATATATACAAGGCAAAGCTTTTATGAACATTAATGCATGAAAACACAAAATATGCATATGAACATGAATGTCAAGGAAAACATGAGTGTCTAAACACTAGATCTACAACTTATAGTACATGACCATGAGGTTTAAGACATGAACATATACTTTTCATACAAGATCTCTACTTTTATATGCATGAGCATAATAATACTTTAACAAAAGTTGGTTAAACACAAGATCTACTCTTGTAATGGCTTGAGATTCATGCATTCATGTTTTCTTATCCCTAGCATTTGCTCATTGGGATTTTAAGGTAAAAACATGCAAGAATACTCTTGTCATTGCAAGATTGAGTAACCACAAAGCTTAAAATCATCACCTAAGGGGAGTTTTGGGGAAGAAATGAAGAAGAATGAACTTGGGTGTGAGTGTGTGTGTGGGAGGGGCTCCACGGCAAGAAGAAGAAGAAGGAGAGAGGATTTTTCTTTTGTAAAAATTTGGAATGAGTAAAAATGAGGAGAGAGAGTAGAAATGAGTTTATATATTAAGTGTTTTAGGGTTTATTCGTATTATAGGGAGTAAAATAAAACAAATAGAGGGGGAATAAGGGGGGATGTGCGCCGGCCTTAGGAGGGAGGAGAGAGGGAGTGAGTTGTTTTTATTTGAATATGTAATTTGTATAATAAAATGTAATAAAAGTGATAATTTAATAAGAGACAAAAATTTCTTAGAAAAGAAAATATAATGAGTAGTTGTAAGGATGTAAGAATAGGGTATGGGTAGTGTGTAGTGTAGGTTGTACTTGTGAATAGTGATAAATAGTAGACAAGACATCTACTTTACCGGTAGTAAAGAAAATACGGGAAAAAGACTATAACTGTAATTTTTATAGCCCGAAAATTATAAAATTTACATTTTTGAAATCCTTATAAAATTTTGATTCTAATGAATATTTCGGAATATTTTTCTGAGTTTCTGGACCTGGGGCACATTTTTCCGTAATTGAGCTCGGGAAGGCCGAGAATTAAAAATTTTTAGAATTTAAAACTTTCCGAGGGTTAAAATATACTTTAAAACAATAATTCATACTCATTTGCTTTATAAAACTTTTTTTATTATGAAACCGAAGGAAAGCCGGATTTAGGGCTTCTAAGGTCTTCTCACTAAGCTTGAACTAGACCGATTTAGGGTTTTGTTATCCGGTTTCTGAAGTTTATTTGGTTACTATGAAAACCAGGGTATACATTATAAGAATAATAAAATTGTGAAATGGATAATAGTAAATAGTACCGAAAGACCAGCTAATCACCGGTAGTAATAAAATACAAATAAAATCACAAAATCAGATAATTCCAGTTATCAAAAATTTATAAAGCTAATATTTTAGAGATCCTAAAAAAAATATGAGTCTAACGGCATTAATAACATATTTTTATTATTTCGAATCCCGGGGCACGCTTTTCAAGGTCTGTACCCAACCGGGCTGGAAATAGATTGAAAATTCGCTAACCTCATCTATTAGAGCATCCTAGACTTAATACGAACCAACTACACCTTTTTCTCTTATCCCGACTTATTTAGTTTAGGAATACAGAATTGCCGGATTTAGGCTACGGGGTTTCTCAGGAGTTTCGTGGACTTAGGTTATTCGGTTGACTTTTCGGCTTATGCCTTTGCCAATTTGGGAACTGATATTTTATGTGTATATAACATATCTGATTTGAGATGTTTATTTTAAGGTTGATTTTCGTAAGTATTTAATATTCCTTAACGTTTTCGAAATTCTTCGGATTAAGTTTTATTTCCATAGGTTAATCATTATTTACTTTTTAATAATTTTTTTTTTGGCTCTATTTTACCCGATTTTTATAAGTTGGAGTCGAATATAAAATTTGTCATACGTAGTGGTTTTGGAATAAAAGTATATTGAGTTCCTATTTTATTTTTAAGGATTCTTATTTTTCTCATGATTTGGAAATTTCTGGATCCATTCGGAATTTGGGGCTTATCGAAGTTCGATTTTAATTCAGAGTGATTTTTAGAGTTTATCTTCGAAGTTTATCTTATAATTATTTACTAAAATTTTCCGAGGCTTACACAACTCCCCCCTCTTGCTCCTAATCCAATTCTTCAAAGAATTTTCTCATCCACAAAATCTCTTTGCAGGCTTTTGTAACAGCTACATATTCAGTCGCAGTAGTAGAAAAAGCAACACACTTTTGCAATCTATATTGCCATGAAACTGCTCCCCTTACATATGTAATCAGGTAACCTAATGTGGACTTCCTAGAATCTAAATCCCCTACCATATCAGCATTTGAAAAAACCCTCCAATGCAGATCTACTACCTTCCCTAAACTATAAACCAAATCTGGAAGTGCCCCTGAAATATCTAAGAATCCATTTAACAGTGGTCCAATACTCTTTACCTAGATTCGAAAGAAAACGGCTTACAACGCCAACTACATGAGCAATATCCGGTCTTGTACACACCATGGCATACATCAAACTCCCAACTGCTGAAGCATATGGGATCTTCTTCATGTCCTTCTTCTTTACCTTACTTTTAGGACATTGTTGAGCACTTAATTTGAACTAACCTGCAAGTGGAGAAGAAACTGGTTTGGTCTTGCTCATATTGAACCTCTCCAACACTTTCTCAAGATATCTCTCTTGTGTCAACCACAATTTCTAGCCTTTCCTATCTCTTTCAATCCTCATTCCAAGGATTTGGCGTGCAGGTCCTAAGTCTTTCATTGAGAAAGAGTTACTCAATGATAATTTCAATTCTTGTATCTTTTTAACATCCCTGCTAACAATCAACATATCATCAACATATAACAGAAGAATCAGAAACTCACCATCTAGAAACTTCTTCACGAAAACACAAGAATCAGCAGCAGTCCTGGTGTAACCCTAATCAACCATGAAGGAATCAAACTTTTTGTACTGCTGCCTTGGCACTTGCTTCAGTCTATACAGACTTTTCTTCAACCTACAGACAAGATTTTACTTCCCCTTGATCCTAAAACCTTCAAGCTGCTCCATGTAGATCTCTTCCTCCAAGTCTTCATGAAGGAAAGAAGTCTTCACATCCATCTGTTCAATCTCTAGATCTAAACTGTTTGCTATACTCAAGATAACCCTAATGGAAGATATCTTCACCATTGGTGAAAAAATTTCATTAAAATCAACCCTTTTTTGCTGACTAAACCCCTTCATAACTAGTCTTGCTTTGTACCTAGGCTGTGAACTCCATTTCTCAGTCTTCAACCTGTAAACCCATTTGTTTTTCAGGGGTATTTTTCCCTTAAGCAATTTCACAAGATCATAAGTCTTGTTCTCATGCAAGGATTTGATTTCCTCTTGCATGGCTTTCAACCACTCCTTTTTCTTCACATGAGACACTGCTTCCTGGTATGACTCAAGTTCTCCCTCATCTGTCAGCATTACAAATTATTGTGGATCATACCTCACTGATGGTTTTCTTTCCCTTGAAGATCTCCTCAATTAAACCTACTCTGGAGGCTCTTGAATCTCTTCATGTGTATCTTCTACACCTCCCCCATCAGTAGAAGTTTCAGGCAAAGGCATTAGATCAATATCAGTAGGAATCTGAGCTGAGGATTTTTCCATTTCAAGCTTCTCAATATCTTCTATTGTTTGGTCTTCTAGAAAAATCACATCTCTGCTCCTAATCACCTTCTTTTCTGATGGACCCCACAATCTGTAACCATACTAATCATGTGCATATCTAAGGAACACACACTGTTTGGAGTTAGCATCAAGCTTTCCTCTTTCGTCCTTTGAGATGTGCACAAATGCCCTGCATCCAAAAACTTTCAAGTGAGCATAAGAAATTTGTTTACCTAACCATACCTGCTTAGGAATGTCTCCATCTAGAGCATATGAAGGAGATAGATTTATCAAATCTGCAGCTGTCATCATGGCTTCACCCCAAAATGATTTGGGCAACTTGGCATGCAATAACATGCACTTCAATCTTTCAATGATTGTGCGATTCATCCTCTCAACAACACCATTCTACTATAGAGTCTTTGGAAGTGTGTTTTCCAATTTAATTCCCTGAGTATTACAATATTCTTCAAACGGTCCTCTATATTACCCTCCATTGTCTGCCCTCACACAGATCAATTTTCTCCCAGATCCTCTTTCCACTCTAGAATGAAACTGCTTGAATACATTCAACACTTGATCCTTGGACTTCAAAGCATAAGTTCAAAGCTTCCTAGAGTGATCATCTATAAAAGTAACAAAATACAAAGCACCACCAATTGACCTATCTTTCATGTAACAAACGTCTATATGAATTAGGTCCAAAACATGTGCTTTCCTGGAAGAAGCATTTCTCTTAAATGCAACCCTATGTTGCTTACTAGCTAGACAATCAGTACAAGTCTTCAGGGGAATTCCTTTAAGATCTGGTAGAAGCTACTTCTTCACAAGCATCCGAAGCCCTTTTTCACTTATATGCCCAAACCTCTTATTCCATAAATCCATTGAGGATTCACTTGTTAAATTTACATCTCTTTCAGCTAATTTGGTTATAATTAGATAAAGTGTATTTGATTTCTTTCCTTTAGCAACAATCAAAGATCTATTGGTGAGCTTCCATCTGCTCTCACCAAAATGACTGTGATAAACGTCATCATCTAATTTACCTGTAGAAATCAAGTTCTGGCCAATGTTCGATACATGTGTCACATCTCTAAGTAAGAGCCCACACCCAGTGTTAATTTCTAACAATATATTTCCAATGCCAAAAATTTTTGAAGTCTCATTATTTCTCATCCTTACATTACCAAAATGGCCTGCAGTGTAAGAAGAGAAAAATTCCTCATGTGCAGTCACATGAAACGAGACACCAAAATCTATCACCCAGTCACTATCATGACCAGTCAAACTAACACAATTTTCATCCCATGTGACAATAACCTCATCTCATGCTACTACAACAGTAGACTCATCATCCTTGTCTTCATCGTTCCCCTTTTCCTTCTTTTTTTTCCATAATCTACAATCTCTTTTGTAATGGCCCGGCTTGTTGCAATAAAAACATTTTTCATTCCTATTTCTTGACTTAGATCTGCCCTTGGATTTGTCCGACCTATTGGATTTATCATCTGAGCCTTTATTTCTGCTTCTACCTCTTCTGTCAGATCTATCAGCCACAAGTGCCCTAGAATCAGGATTTATCCCCAAATCTTTCCTCCTAGCATCCTCATTCATCAAACTGTCCTTTACTATCTCTAACGCCAACGTTCCATCTGGAACCGAATTGTTAACTTACACAACTAGTGTCTCCCAGCTCTCTGGCAGTGAACTCAGCAACAGAAGTGTTGTATTTCATCATCAAGAACAAGTTTCATCAAAGTTAGTTGATTTACAAGCCCTTGAAATTCACTTAAATGCTTAGACATATTGGAGCCATCCTTATATTTCAAATTTACAACCCTCCTAATCAAGGAGGTTTTGTTTAAGGCGGTTTATCTTTCAAACATTGACCCCAATTTCCTCCAAAGGACATCTGCCTTGGTCTCCTAAGCAACGTGATGGAAGATGCGTTGATCAGTCCATTATCGGATATATCCAACAGTCTTTCTATGTATGATCACCCGATCTTGATCAGACTGGTCCTCAGGCTTCGTTATATCACCACCCAATGGCAAATAGAGATCTTTGCAATATAACAGATCCTCCGTCATCGCTGTCCATATGGAATAATTTGATGCCATCAATTTGATCATTGACCCTGAGGATTCAGCCATGGCTTGCACTTATCAGATAAAAGAAGAAGAAACCCTAAAAATCTTACCTTTGTATATTTTTATTAACTTGGACCTCTTATACCACTTGTTGGGGAAAATGATCCAATCTTTTCTTTGCGGACACTTAAAAAAAATCACAAACAAATAATAAGTATAAAATCAGAACGCAAAAATATAAATAACACCAAGATTTAATGTGGAAACCCAAACTAGGGAAAAACCACGGGACCGCCACACACAAAACCTTCCACTATAATCAACAATGGAAATTACAACTATTCAATACTAGACAACGCTAGTGCATCCATAATACAACAACACAATCCGGTCTTTCTCCCTCTATAATCTTTTTCTAGGATCTGAGATAGCCCCCTTGTGTGTCTCTCTATGTATTCTCTCCTTTCTGTGTGTTTTTATTATCTCTCACTATCAATTTATAATTACAAGACTATCATAAGGGGTATTACAAAATGAAATTCAAATGCCACATAAGTTGACATTCAAAGTTGCCATTCAAAAAAGAAAAAACCAACAGTTTCAAAATTATATTAAATTCTCATTATTCTGCCATTAATTTCTATGTTGATCAGCTTTGACTTTTATAAATACTCCTTATTTTCAAGTCTTCTAAATATATCCAATGTATATATGATGTCTTTGGATATAGACCCATATAAATTGGATCTATATCCCAACAAATTTAACCCATCTGGTTAGCAAGACCAAGGTTGAAATTTGGTTAGTTTGAAACTTTCACCAAAATATATGGTTTTGATTGAAAAAAAAAAAAAAGAATGTCGTTTAAAACTTAAAACAATATTTTGGCCGCGGACCATAGCATTATAAGATGTGATTTAAGCTCAACGTGTAGGTTGGTGTTAACAAAAAACAAGCATCTCTATGACATTATGGGAAGCACAGTTAACTCATCGACACCCTTACGTCCTAATGCAACTAAACACAATTACTCACAAGTATAAAAGTAATATTTGCATGAAGATTCGAAAGATCAATCATGAGGGAACCACCACGTCAATCAACATCGATATGGAAGCTGGAAATGTAATTGTCATTTATCGAATCCCATATTTAGTGGACCTGGAAAATTTTAATAGCATAATGCGGACGACAGACTTTCTTCCTTTCTTTTTTTTTTTTTTTTTTTTTTTTTTTTTGTTAGACCTAAGTGAAGCTGCTTTCGACTTTCCAGGGAGAAGCCTTTTCGGTAAATGAAAGGCAACATATAGAAAGGCATTTTATTAGCAAGAAGTTTCGTTTGAAACTTCACGCATAGCAAGATACAGCTAAAAGATACTAGAAAAAGACTAAAATAATTATTCAGAAAGCTCACAAGACACTAGACAGTAACGCAAAATATTAGAACAATAACGCCAAGAAAAAGGCAGCTGAGTAGAACAAAATAAGACCAAAGCGATCAGCCTAATCATTCGTTCCTCAATTTGGCAATCGCGTAATTTCATTACTAAGTAAATTTAGCAGCGGTGGAAGCCAATCTTAGCAATGGTCCACAGCAGGAACATGCCGATTCTAGTCTGCATGTTGATCTCTAGTATTAGTTAGAACAACTTGTAAGTTGCAATCGGATGCATGCAATAGCAAAAGCTTATCCTAAGTGCTTCCGTTAACTAGTAGCAGTGCTGACTGCAGTGAGAGGATCTGCAAATCCATTCTGTTTCTTGGATCAATATGCACCATTACCGTACAGCCCTAATCACAAAAGCTTGCAAATCCCACACTCATTTCTCTTCCAACAAAATCGTTTAACAGTTGCAATTTTCATCTTCGTTTCTTTAGTCCATATTTTAAAATGGGAGTAAAACAACGGTTACAGAAGCAAGAAGACAACAAATTTGCCTCTGCGAGCTTTCATGAACTTATTTCTTTTAATGGGCTACTAAAGACGATCAAACACATGACAAAGTCATGTTAAGATAGTTGATATCTTAATGTCCCCCAAATACAATAAACTCTAATAGATACAAGCAACACCGATAGGCGATAAATTGCTGATTGCTTGTTTGATCCAGGCAGTTGCTGATAATTCAATAGTCCTTATTACCAAAGTTCTTGCACCAGAGTTGTGAAGGAATTGGGCGAATAGGCTCATGAGGTCGTTGCTGCAAAAAGGTTATCCCATATTAGCTTAGTCAAAACAACCATCAAACAATAAGAAATTCAATTGGAATAACATAAATGTACATCAAACAATTATCAACAGACTGTTGGTAGGATAGATTTCAGATTCATGATGACAACAGGCTTGAGCATCGTTGGAGACATCACAATCAATCAGCCAAAGATTTGAGGTATATTACCACATTGTGCACAAACATCACAAAGAAATGGTAATGACTTCAGCAAACAAATTTGTAATAAGGTCAACCTTTCAAAAAAGAAGCGAAAGATGATAAAAGGAATGATTAGTGATATAAGATGTGATAGGTACACTTCCTCTGCACAAACATCACAAACCAATGTAATAATCTTGTGTTTCTCAGCTACTATGAAGTTTTCAGATTGGAACATGAGGGGTCTTAATGACCTAAATAAGCACAAAGGGGTAATGAAGCTAAGCAAGGAAAAAAAATCATCCCTTGTGGGTATTTTAGACACAAAAGTTAAAGCCTCTAAATTTCAGTTGATTTGGGAGCGTATTTTTCCAGAGCGGCAATTAGATACCAACAAAAGTGGTAAAGTATGGGTTGGCTGGAATCCTCAATGATGGGATGTGCAAGTCTTGCTGATAGCAAATCAAGTTATTTACTGTTTTTGTAGGTTGGTGGGAAAAAATTTTTCTTGCTACATCTTCTCATTTATGGGGCGACCAATGCTGTAGAAAGAAGGACCCTTTGGAGTGAAGCGGTTAAAATTATCTACAATGATCCTTGGATTATCTTGGGGGATTTTAATGAATGTCAAAGTCTTGATGATAAAGTAGAGGCCACATATCTCCATCTAGAGGTATGCAGGAGTTGAATGATTTTTGTTTTGAAGTAGAAGTGCATGATATGCGGACCTCTGGTATCTTTCAGCCCTGGACCAACTCGTCCTTCCAACCCTATCCTCAAGTGCCTTGAGAGAGAGCCTTGGTGAACCATAAGTGACTCCTTCAGCTCCCTGCCTCAGAAGCACAAGTATTAGTACAGGCTTCTCTGATCATTGCCCCATTATTGTACACTTGAATCTAGATGCTGGTCATTAGAAGTCTTCCTTCAAATTTTTCAACTTTTGGTCTAGCTATCTGGATTTTCTCTCTATTTGTTTAGGAAGTTTGGAATAGAAATGTTGAAGGAATTCCTATGTTTCAGGTGGTTTCTAAGCTCAAGCTTTTGAAACAAGAACTCAAGAAGTTAAACTGCAAGTCCTTCTAGAATATCCAACAGCGTACTATGAATGCTAAGGTTAAACTTCTTGAATGTCAAGACTTTAATTGCTATAATCTGGATAAAAGCAGAGAGGGGTTTAGAGAAGACACTTTTCAAAGAGCATTACTTCCTTAATACAGCGGAAAAATCCTTTGTTAAGCAGGACTCTAGAATTACTTGGCTCAAGCATGGTGATTGCAACACAAGCTCCTTTTATCAGAGTTTGCAGCAAAATTATCATTGTAATTCCATTAACTCTATAAATAAAAATGCTAGACAGCAGGTGTCTTCCTATGAGGATATAAAATGTGTGGTAATAAGTTATTTCCAGAACTTGTTTAATGAACCAAGGCCTCTAGAATGCCTTCTTGACTGATTGCAGAATTTACTTTCCAATAGGGTGAGAAGGGAGAACTGGGATCTCCTTATAAAATTGGTCTCCGAAGAAGAAATTATAGCGACTTTTCACCTGATAGCACAAGATAAGGCTCTTGGTCTACATGGATACAATGCAAACCTCTATCATAACACTTGAGGTATCATTGGCAAAGATGTCTGCATAGCAGGCAAAGATTTTTTTGCAACAGGAAGATTGTTTAAGTCCATTAATTCTACAGCAATCTCACTAGCTCAAAAACTGAAAATCCATCAAATCTTACAGATTTCAGACCGATCCCATGTAGCAATACTATTTACAAGTATAAAACAAAATCCTTGCTGGGAGGTTGAAACAGTGCTTCCTTATCTTGTAGGGAAGGAACAAATGACTTTCATAAAAGTTGTAGAATTGAGGACAACATTTTTGTTGCACAAGACCTTCTTTTTGGCTACCACAAGGATAGCCTTGGTGCTAGATGTGCCATCAAGTCGGCATTGTGAAAGCATATGACAACGTACATTGGTGCTTTCCTAAACAAACCTTGAAAAAAATTGATTTCCCTCAATTTATTAATTGTGCCATGCAATATGTTACTACAACCAAATTATCAGTGAATATAAATGGAGAGCTTATAGGCTTTTCTCTGGTTCCCATGGACATGTACAAGGGGATCCCATCTCCTCTTATCTTTTGTGTTGGTAATGGAGGTTTTCTTAGGTACTACGAGGGAAGTTGGTAGGAAGGAAGAATTTTCTTACCATTGGATATGTTGCAGAGAAAAACTCAATCACCCATGCTTTGGGGATGATGTAATGATCCTTTCAAAGGAAATGTAAGGTCTATTACTCTAATCAAACAAACGCTCCAGGAATTTTATATGCTATCGGGTTTAGCTAGCCAAAATAAGAGTTATGTCTTCCTTAGTGGTGTCACTCAAGAAGTAAAGTAAGAGATATGTAAACTCTTGTGCTTTCAACTAAGTAAACCACCAACGAAGTATCTAAGGGCGCCATTACAGACAAGACCACTTGCCACTTCCTAATTAAGAGTTTTAGCAAACGGATCATCAGCCATTGGACTAACAAGTCCTTATCTTATGCAATTAGTATTAGTCATCCATATTCTTCCTTCCCAAGAGCATTTTAAAGCACCTGACTCAAAAAAAGAATTGCTTCATTTGGAATGAAAATGATGACATTAGGGCCAAGGCCAAAGCAGATCAGGATGTTGGTTGTAGGCCAAAAAATGATGCAAGGCTTGGCATTATTGACTTGGTGGCTTGGAATAGGGCTTCCCCCAACTCAAGTACATTTGGTTTTTGTGTTTAGATGTGAATGATTCTCTTTGGCCATCATGGGTTCACTCTGAACTTATAAAAGATCAAAACTTTTGGTCAGTGAAGACCCCTTCAATGGTTTCTTGGTCTTGGAGGATAATCTTGTAGTTGAGAACTCTTGCTCATAGCCTTCTCAAATGGTTAAGTGGGTGATGAAAACAATATCTCTCTTTAATATGATGTGTGGCATCCAAGGGGTGCTTTGGTTGATTGGTTGGGGGAACGAGTCATATTAAGGACTCAAGTAAAAGGGGGGGCGAAAAAATTAGGCGCTCATATAGAAAAACATATAAATGTTGAGGAATAAAAATACACTTTTCCCCAAACTGATAGTTCTATTATAGTAAATAATGGAAGTATTAGTCATTAACCTTGTTGGTTCCATAAGCATTAAGCAGAAAAATTACATTAGCATGGGTCCAAAATAGCAATATGCTAAATTTCAAAACCTAAAATTTGATCCTCAGTGATAACTTAGACTAGACCCATCAGCGCAAGTTCATCCAACAATTCCATATTGCAATGAAATTTGTGTTCCCCTAATTTGCATTTTGACTCCTAATTCATGAATATAGTATTACAAACCATGACTAACATTTGACTTTCTTTCAACCAATGAATGAAGACAACCAAAAATTCCCATTTTCTAACTCTGAACCCTATTGTCTCTCACACGTTTAACAAGTTGTATCAGGTAATGGCTAATAATTTAATTACCTGAACCCTTTTTTGGCCATTACAACTGTTAAGCAGGTTTATTGTGGAGCATCATAGTGGATTCTTGCGTCAAAAACATTCATACTGCAACATTGGCCCACACAAAATATTGGCAGCTAATAATTATGCGATAGGCAGTACCCTTGTTGCGATTGGAATTATAATTCTCTGACGTAAGATATACATACTTATATATATATCACTCCATTTTTACAAATTAGGGATTACTTTTCATTGAAGGATTGGTCATATTCCACCCTTGACTTCTTCTATCTCTGAATAATGCATTTCCCACAATAAGTGCTCATAAAGCGAAAACTGTGTCAGTATCGCAGCTATCTATACCAAGGCACATCTATAATGCTTTTAGCATAGTCCAAATTCCAAAGAACCACAAAATAACATCCTAAAACAGTCTATGCAACACCAGTTTTCTGGTGATGAGGCTCTAATGCTACAAATAATAGTTTTTCTTTTTTTTTTTTTAAGAGCACCGATGTTGACTGCAGAAAATGCTCTCAACTTGTGCAATCATAAGAAAAACAATTATACGTTGGATTATATGCAGTACAAGCACTTCATCACACACAAGCCAAGGTACAGATCATGAGTTCATGACAGTACCAGACATTAAAGTCCTTGTTTCCTGATGTACACTATTGTCCCAGATTCGCCACCATAGCAATTGTCAACCTAGTACGCTCCCATTTCAGTCACAGAATAATCCTTCTCCATTACTTTCAACCAACATCAAAACAACCACCAGATGTGAACTACGAAAAAATCCTCCTTACCAAGCCTCAATGCAAGCCCAATGACACTGAGTTGCATCATGAACATTGCAGTAATAGTGACAACTGATACCGTCACTTGATGGCCAATACAGTATTTCAAATTTCCCGTTAACATAAAATTAGGCATCTACCCAATTCATACCAAACTTATGTCAGCACAAGAGATACATAATTAGCGATGCATAACATATAATTAACTTATTTCCATAATTGTCCAATCCAAGTTTTATTCGGCTTAGATACGTCCCTTTATGCAAGAAAAGATACATCATATCATGTCGATCTCACATTTATCTCCATTGCTATGTTTCAATCTAGATCCTTTTCGACGCCGTAGCAGGAATTGATGCCCTAATTCCAACAAGCATATTCGAGAGAGCATACAAACACTCAATTTCACTACCACTTTATTTTCTTCCAAGCCACAACCACCACAACAGGAAACTCAATTGATCAAAATAAAACTCGAGAGGAGAGGGGGAGAGAGAGAGAGAGAGAGAACCTCGAGCCTAGCAGAAGTCATTGCGATGGGAATACAAACAAGGAAAATACCAAACATGGCAATGGCAGTATTACGCCTCCAGTATTTAGGTCTACAGTAGGGTCCACCAGTCATGCTCCAGACCTTGTACCTAAAATCGCCATGGACATCTCCATGTCCGTGTCCGTGATTTGCTCCACCTCCCATTGAACTCGAGAGTACTCTGCTTCACATTCAAATCATTGAAAGAAAATTAAATCATAAGGACTTACAAAAGTACGCCAAACCCTAATTACTGGACTTTGTTTCGTTATGGATGGAGAGACAGTGAATAAATCGAGGATAAGGGAAACGAGGATTACCTAATAGAGAAGAGAGAGCGAGTGAGGGACCGAGTGAGAAAGAAGACGAGTTCGCGTCTGGAATCAACGGCGATGGAGAGGGAAGAGAGAGAGCGATTTGCTTTTTCGTTCAATTTTGATAAAATGGAGAGAGATCTGGACCTGTTTCTGGGCTTCGTTATTGGGCTCAATTTGGGCCTGACCCAAAAAAGCTGAAGGTTTGATGAAAAATATTAAATTAAGGGTCTGCTGACATATTTTTTTTAAACTTTTTTTCTAACAAAGAATTAGATAAGAATAAAAAAATTAACATATTTACACATATTATTTTAAAATTGATATAAATACAGATAAAAAATAGATCATCTAAATTAAACCTAAGACATACATAAAATATAAAATATTAGACCCGCCCAGCCGATCTAACCGAACCTAGCCACTACATCGGTCCAATTCTCTATAAAAACCCAAATGATTGTCGGTCCCGTGACACATCATCAACTCGAACGGTCAAACCGGGTTTTACAAAAAAGAGTCCGAGTTCACCAAGCTAGAATGCACAAGCAAATGTAACAACACGGTATCCAGCTATGCAATGTCTTCGGTGGTTGATTTACTAGACACAATGAAGAATTATATAAAGGTCCCAATTACATGGATTATACGACGTCCACTTTAAACCATGCAGTATTCCTCTCTGTTACATTTAATGAATTGATCATCATTGAATTCTTAGTATTGCACCTGCATGTCTCAATGTATGCACAATTCTTTATGTGTATATTGTGATGATTATATGGATTACTTCCATTGGTTTTCTTGGGATCAAATGGAATATATCATCATCTTAATGGGAAAGTCTCCAAAAGTTTTGAAACGAAGAAGGAAAAAGAAAAAATTACATTTGATGTATTTGCTTTTAAATAGCATAGTCAAATTTGTGATTTGTAAGACATGGATGTTTATATTAATCACGTTTCTTTAATTAGTATATTGACAAAAATATACACCAAAATATATATTTTTTTACGATGTAAATTATATATTGAAAATAATTACATTGCAAATAAAAATATATTTAAAAAATTCTAATAATTTTTACTAATCAGTAAAGTGATTATTTAAACTTATAATTTGTCCTAATTTCATGTTTCTTGCAATTAGTAATTAAATCATAAATCATATTTTCATATTTTTCTTGATCTCGGTTCGACCCTCAGTTGAATCCAGCTCAACCCTTGACCCTTAACTCCTGATATGTCCAGATCGAACCTCGGTCTGGTTCTGACAATATTATAAAATACATTACATCACAAAGTAAAGTATCCTAATCAAAATAGAGAAAAAAAATGCCCTAATAAAAAAAAAAAAAATATTTAATCTTTTTTTAACACTAGATCACCGTCTTCATAGTATGGTAGGGGCTGCAATTTCAATACTCAAAATTTATTCATTTTAGTCAAAATAACTTATAGATAAGTGAAAGAAAATTTTTTGCTGTTTAGGATTTTAATAAAAAATAATTATTTAAATAAAATTAATTATCAAAATACAATATTACGAATGCTTTTACTAGGCAAAATATGAAAAGTTTTTAATGTACTTTTAATGTGGGGATATCAAATCGCGACATGCTTTTCATCCGCCAGACAGTAAAATGAAGAATCTTGGCGCCTAAAGGAAAATATAAAATGTAATCACAGCACAGAAGCAAAAAAAAGCAACATGCAACAGCGACTAGTCAAATCAAAAGTAAAATGAAAAAAGTATTGGTCAACAGAAAAATAGGGTTTAGAGTTATTGGGACTTACTCAAATTATATTATACTAAAATTAAAAAGTAAAGCCGACAGTACATGACATGAAAAATAGAGAGCCGCAAAACAGCGGTTGGAAATGAAAAAGTCAACAGGACCATTTTTATATCATGAAAGCAAACCGTGATATACTGTTAAAAAAAAAAAAAAGAATATCATTCATATAAAATTCAATATAGATTTGATAGTCAAATATGATATTATGATTTATATCCATAATTTATGTATAAATATTTATATCTTATTTTATAGATGCGATTTAGCTATAATATTTTAATAATTAATTTATTTAATTTTTATATTGATAATTTTTTAAAAAAATCATATATATGTGTTAGACTCTAAGTCAAAGTATTTAAATATCTTGACTCCAAATAGAAAAGAGAGGCTTAGGAAAGAGCCCATCCAAGCATCCCTCATTTGGTTTGAAGAAAAATATATTAGAATTTAGAAAATGCCAAACTAAAAATAAATAAATATATATATATTGATTTGGTTCAATATGATTTTACTTTAGACCAATCAAAAGTTGAATTTAGCATGACTAGCATTTCCATCTTCACGTGCTTCTATGAATGTGAATTCAATACTTTTTTTTCTAAAATACCTTCATTTAAATGAAAAGTTAACAAATCAAAATCCTTTACAATTCTATTATATTTCTGAGTTGTAGGAATTTCAATACAGTTTTATTTCTTTAATAAAGTGAGCGGTCAGAAATCTAGGAGACATAAACCTTCTAATCCACCTAAACTAATAATGGGTAATATGTGATAGGAATTTATGAATGTGAATTTCCACCGCAACAAGCTTCTATGAATGTGAATTCAATACTTTTTTTTTTCCAAAATACCTCCATTTAAATGAAAAGTTAACAAAACAAAATCCTATTACGACTCTATTACATTTCTTAATTATAGGAATTTCATTGCAGTCCCATCCACCTGAATTAATAATAGGTAATACTCTTTTTTCCAAAATACCTCCATTTAATGAAAAATTAACAAAACAAAATCCTATTATAACTCTATTACATTTCTTAGTTATAGGAATTTAATTACGGTTTTATTTATACAGTGAAGCGAGCGGGTCAGAAGTCTAGGAGACATAAACCTTGTCATCCAACTAAATTAATAATGGGTAATGTGTGATATGGAGTTAGAACTAGATCAAGTTTAAATATTGAAAAACAATTTGCCATGTAATCTAATATTGAATTGATATCAATTGATGAAGCTTGTGTAAAGAAATGAATTAAAATAATGCTATGCAAGATCAATTGAATCAATTTCAACGATATCATGTATAGACTCTAGTACCTAGACCTAAAGTCAAGCAATAATTGGTACAAAATGGGCTTTTAAAAATAAATTGGATGAAAATGGTAATATTCCTAGAAATAAAATTGTATTTGAAATAGCCATGAATTTCTCAAATTATATTTTATAAATGTGTTATTGAAATTATATATGATTTTGAAATGTGATAAATGTTAATTATGTTGATGCATGAAAAATGAGTTGAGTTGTTGTTTTACAAATAATTAAATATCTTAGAATGGTTAAATATTGAGTTCATAAATTTTTAAGTGCATTAGAATGTATGAAATATGATTAGAATAAGTCAAATTATGCATGTAATAAAACTAATTTATAGCAAAATTTTTTGTTACAAATAATGCCTAAGATCACAATTAACCAAAAAGCAAGTTTCATTAATTAGCCAAATCCAAGCCAATTAAAGGACTTAATTAGGGCAGCTACTAAAGTCAACAAATGGATAAATATCAACTTTTGAAGTGCAAAATTCGTCCAAAAATTTCAGACCACCATAACACATACCAAAAAGCTTCAAAACCCTATTTCTACTCTCTCAAAAACTCTCCCATATCTATGTACAATTAAACCCTTCATTTTCTACAACTTAAACTCTCAAAGACTTGCAACAAGATTCTTAAACTAAGGCTCCAAGTCCATAGGGTAAGTGTATTCCTCTTGCCTTATGTGTATTTAAGTTAAGCTTTTGTTAGAATAGGGTTTTATGTACTAATTAGTGATAGAATGATTTTTGTGCATTGATGGTAATTTAAGTAGTGTTATGTTGCTAGAAGGAGCGTGTAGTATATATATTATATGAATTTGGGAGTGTAGGGATGATTATGTTAGGATGGCTTTAGGGTTAAGTAGTATAAGGGGCATGTGGAATTGAAGTGCAATTTTGTGTGATGTTGTAATTAAATGATTGATGGATTGAGGAGAAGTTAGTACTTGTTGAATGGTGTTGAGAACATGTAACAAGTTTTGGGAAGCTCAGAATAAGTTTGGAGGATTTTTGAAATGAGTAAATTTTGTAAAGAAAACAGGGAAATTTGTAAAAATCGTGTGATTTTGTTCCAGGGGTATACGCTGGCAATAGGCCGCCAGCGTAGTATCCCATGCTGTCAGCATACATGGAAACGCTGTCAGTATTGGGGGTATCCATAGGCGTGGACCAACCCCATGGAACTATCGAAATTTTTTGAAAATTAGAGTTGCAGTCTACACCGGCTCAAAGCTGCCAGTGTAAGCTTAAAGCTGCCGACATATTTTTGAACGTTGCCAGCGATAGCAAGCGTTGAGTTTTAGTGCATAGTATACCGGTTCAACGCAGTCGGCGTTGAAGACCGGCGTATCCTCTGCAGTTTTCATTTTCAAAAACTTCCTCCAATATTTTCCAAAGCTTGATATATGATCAATTGAATATTTGTTGAGTATTGTATGATATTATATGATGTTTAAATGCTATGTAATGACTTTGTAATAATTTATTTGAAATTTATTTTATTAGTTATGTTTGAAACTAGTTGATTAGTGCTTGATCTAAGTGAGAAATTCAATATTTTCTTGTACAGCGATAGATCCTCGCTCGGCTAACCCTATTAGTTCCCAAGCTATTTCAGGTACGTAGTAACTTGCTTGATTCTTTGTTTAGGATAGACATGCTTTAAAATTACTTGAAATTAAGGAAATTTCATAATTGCTTGTATGAGTGTCTTTTATACCGTTGAATCTGGTTCGAAGAGCTGTACCCGGCTCAGATTGGGGGCATGATAGTTTTAGGCACTTAGACCACCCTTGTCATTTTAAAATGACTTTCATAAGTGGTTTAGTGGCTAATTGATAGGGTATTCGATATCAGTATAACACTTGCTTATTCTTGAAAGGATGTAATATGATTTAATTCAATGTTTATGGGAACACTTGAATTAGGTGATATTATGGATTGAGTTAAGTAAAGTCGAGAAATGGTTGAGAATCCTAAATGAGATTACTTTTTTTTCGTTTTGGATAAAATTATCTAAGAGATATGAGTATCCAAGCTACTTATATCAACCCCCTGAGCATCGTGATCGTTACTCAAGTTCCCCTAGAAATCCCTGTTATCCGGAGTTTGAATACTCCAGTGTTGTTTGGCTAACTAAAGATTAACTAATAATCTACTGACTATTACATTTGCATTTAGTTTAAGTATGTGTGGATCACTTCGCATTTGTATTCGTTACTTGTGTACTAGGCCTTTGGCTCATATTTTAACTATTTCAGGTGATGATCAAGACGAGTTTTACGTGAATATGGGTTATGGTACCGATTTGAGGATTTCCTAAACGACCTAGAGGATTGGATATAACTATGGACCATGATGGAATTCCTAACTTATAGTAGCCTAGTTATAAAATCTTTTGATGTTTGTATTAGATGATATAGGTTGAATTACCTTTTATAACTTTATATAAGGCTTGTAAGAAGCCTTTGTTTGTAATATCTAAACCTAATTATATGTATATCTTTAACTTATTTCCTTTGTAATATATGATAAATATGATGTTGTGTTTTATTACAAGTTTTACAAAATCAATAATTTCAAATTTAAGAGTTAAGTATTGAGAGTTTAGGCAAATAATACTTCAAACACTTCTTTTAGGACAACCTTACATATAATTCTACAGATTATATGTGGTTGGGGAACTGTTATCACCCGTTTTTATTATAGGGATGATAGCGGATCCTTACAGTATTCATAAGAAAAGGTTATTCGTAGGAAGAAGGTATAGTATAGAATTAGATTTCTTTTATTTCTCTAAGCTTTTGATTTTTGGAAAAAATCGAAAAGTCATGATTGGTAAACCTTTCTATCCTTAGCAAGCCCAATTTTACTCCAAAATCTCTTTATGACACTTATATGGATGTGCTTTCAGGGGGAAAAAAGGAAGTATTTTCACGAGGTCAGCTCCAAGGTCTATATTCCACCGAAATCAACCATGCTTAGCAACTTCTGGAAAATCACAACTCATGTAATTTGATGGACCTCAAATGATTGATTTTTCCCCACAGTTTGATTATGGTGCTTATATAACTCTTCCTTAATGAAAAAAAAAAAAAAGTATTTTCACAAGGTGGACAAGGCAATTTAGAATACATTTTATTTGCCTTCTCCAAACATTCATTTTTTGGAAGAAAAAAAATCAAGAGCTTAAGGTAAATGAACATTTCAAGACCTAGAATGCCCGATTTTGCTCCAAAATCTCTTCATGTCACTTACACAGATATCCTATCAAGATATAAAAAAAAAAAAAAATCAATTTTCACTAAGTGACCTAGAAGCTCAAAATCTATATACTATAGTCTACCAGAGTTGGCCATTATTAGCGAATTTTGAAAAATCACCACTAATGTGATTTTATGGACCTCAAATGACTTGTACTTCCTGGAATTGATTACAACACATAATAACTCTTCCCTTGAAAAATGTACTTTTATAGGTAAACAAAGTAGATTTAAATCCATTTTCTTAGATTTCTCAAAGCTATCAATTTTTGGTAAAACTCAATAAGTCAATGTTAGTGAATGTTTTGAGAAATAGAACGCATGATTTTGCTACAAAATCAATTTATCACACTTATATGAATGTCCTCACAAGATAAAAATGAGATTTTCATCGAGTGACCTAGAAGCTCAAAATCTATGGCTTATAGTTTTTCGAAAACAACTATTTTTAGAAAGATTTGAAAAGTCATTGCTGATGATTTTGTAGACCTTGTGTAATATAAAATAAATCATCTTATATAGAAGCACACAAGAGTGTATTTGTTAAGTAATGAAAAGGTAAAGTAGTCACTTTCAAAAGACCAGGATGCCCAAATAAAAGAAAGGAAAAAATCAATGCTCACCTCTACACGTATCTTTCTCTCATCAACAGATTCTCATAAACCCTCAAATTCTAAATCTGCCTCTACTAACATATCCTTTGAAGGATCAACAAGAGATTAAGGTAAGCTACTCTCTTGTTCTTTTTGAGATCTTTAAGAGGATACATTTCTAAACCTTTAAACCGATGTATGTTAAGGTGCTAAAAGTGTTTATGCCTTCAGTGAACGAGAAGGCTCATAGCTTTTTCATTAGATTTGCAAGGTAAGGGTTATTTAATGTGTTTCATTAGATTAAAAGTCAAAACATGTGGTTTAGTGATAACCATAAACACATATTCCTTGTTTGGTGGGTTTTTGATTGCAAAAGAAGAGAAAGGCAATTGATTAATTTCAGGTATGTGTTGAAAATGAATTTTGGGAGTTCACATGTTTAGTGATCAAAGGAAGATATGGGTATAAATTAAAAAAAAAAAGTCACATTTTGAGGCATAGAAGATACAAATAAGGAGTCATGACCGTGTCTCAGGCCATGATTTCCTTAGTTTCATGTTGTTTTAGATGCCCTAGCCAAATCATGGTCGTACCAAAGGCTATGAAAGCCTCGAAAATGGCCGCAAGTCCTATCACTCCCTTTTTCACAGGCATGACAAAAGGAAGTGAAATCCTCCCAATGCTCATCATTCCCTCCTTCCCAAGCGTAACAGAAGGACAAACTCCTTGTACAGCTTAGATCACGACCATGCCTTAGGAAGTGAGCTTCAAAGTGATGTTTTAATCTTGCTTAAACCTTTTTAATGGTGTTCCTAAACATCCAAAAGCTTAAACTAACACCAAGTACACATAAACCTTAATAGGATTTTGTATCTAGACATAGATTGGTAGTGGACTATTAATGAACCTAGGAAGCTAGACAACCCTAGAAGTACATATTCTTTAGTAACAAAAATAAGAGTTAATGTTGTTGTGTCATGATCAAGTGTTTTTTCAATAGAATTGAATATCCATTTCAAATGTTGAATCAGGTATGTCATTTCCTATTTATTGGTTCTGCATGTTAGGTACTTGTAGACCAAAAGCGAACCAAACAATTATTCCACTCTAATAATTGTTTTGTTGCTTGTGTTTAACTGGGCCTAGTAGATCGGGAGTACCAATGATGCTAGGGTGGTACCTTAATGATTTTTGTGTGGCATCGTCTCGAGTGGAGTTACACCTGGAAAGGATTTTGATAGGCTAGGTGAAAATGGTTGCGGTTCCGAAGGTGCTAGGGAGTACCCATACCAAATATATGTATATGTATATGTGTGTGTTTTCAAGGAGTCATAAGATACTTTAAGTTTAAGGATATGTGCAAAAAACCCGACGTTGTGTTAGTTGTTAGCTTAAATTACAAAAAATGAAAATATGTTTGATCACTAGTTGATATGTCGCATGTGACTGTATGTGATGAATATTCATGTGTACGTGCTTGTGGTTTTGGCATATTACGCTTCGGCTTAATCCTTTTTATCCTTTTCAAGAATAGGTGAGGAGCCTATAGTGTTCAACTTATCAAGATATGATATCTATGTGAACTACGGGGGTGAGGGTAGTAAAACAGGTAACTCAACACATTGCCGATCATTAGAGTTGAAAGATGTTTTAAAGTTGATATTTAAGGAACAGTGTTTCATGTTTTAGTTTATGTAAAATACTAAGTTTCAATTTCCTAGTTGGGATGGATATGAGTTGACTTTTAGTTACGTCAACTTCAATATGAAGTATTCATTGTTGCATTTATGACTATTGATGATTACCTTGTTAATGTGAGTTTAGAGTTATTAAATGTTATTTGAGGAAATTAGTAGGTTTTTGAGTCTTAGTGTATCCCTTTCTTATGGTGACATGTGGCAGGCTGATAACGTACTATAAGATAAGATTAGGCGTTATACCCCGACTGACTAGTTTTCCCCTAAAGTTTGATGACAACACATATGCAACTTTTCCCTATTGAAAAGAATATTTTCATAAGGTGAACAACACAATTTAGAATCCATATTATTTGATTTTGAAAATATTCAAGTTTTGATAAAAATCGATTAGTCAAGGCTAGTGAACTTTTCAAGACTCAGATTTTGTTACAAAATCATTTTATGGTACTTATATGAATCTCTTTCTAGATAATAAAGAGATTTTCACAAGATGACCCGAAGTAGAAAATCCATAGTTTATAGTCCATTAAACTCAGCCATTTTTTGCAAAGTTTGGAAAATTCCTACTCATGTGATTTTATGGACCTCCATAACCAATTTATCTCTAGAGTTTAATGATGACACATATAACTCTTCCCCATAAAAAAAAAAAAAAAAAGTATTTTCGTAGAGTGAAAAAGCACAATTCAAAATCATTTTCTTAGATTTTTTAAAAATATTCTATTTTTTAAAAATAGAGAAGTTAAGGCTAGTAAACTTTTCAAGAACCAGAATGCCCTATTTTGCTAGAAAAATAACTTTATGATATTTATATGAATATTCTCTCAAGATAAATAAAAAAAAAAGGGGGGGGGGGGGGTGGTTTTTTTGGGTTTCATGGAGTGACATAAAGCTCAAAATCCATAGCTTATAGTCCATCGAAATCGATCATTTTGCAAATCTTGGATAATCACCACTTTTGTGATTTTATAGACCTTGAATGACTAAATTTCCCTAGAATTGAATTACAACACATATATAACACTTCCATTAAAAAAATTATTTTTGTATGGTGAACAAGATAATATAGAATTATTTTTTTAATTTTCTCAAAACTTTCAATATTAAGTGAAAATCAAGAAGTGAAGGCTGGTGGACATTTTCAAAACCTAAAGTGCATGATTTTGCTATGAAATCTCTTTACGGAACTTATATAAATGTTTTCTAAAGATGAAAAATGGATTTTCATTAGGTAACCTAGAAGCTCAAAATATATGGCCTACAATTTACCAAAGTCAATCATTTTTAGCAAATTTTGAAGAATCACCACTCAAATGATTTTGTGGACCTCAAATGACTAATTTTTCACCAGAGTTAGGTCATGACATATATCACTCTTCCCCATTGTGAAAAAAGTATTTTCGTAGGGTGAATAATGCAAATTCGAATCCATTTTCTTTGATTTTTGTAAACATCAATTTTTAGTAAAAATAGAGAAGTTAAAGCTGGTAAACTTTTCAAGTCCTAGAACATTCAATTTTGGTCCAACATCTCTTTATGACATATATACGGATGCCGTCTCAAGAAAAATAGGGATTTTCATCAAGTAACTTGGAAGATTGAAATTCATGGTAGGCCATTGAAATCAGACAAATTTAGTAGATTTTGGAAAATCACAACTCGAGGGATCAATTTTCTCCTAAATTTGATTACACCACATATATATAACCCTTTCCCATTAAAAAGAAAAGTATTTTCGTAGGGTGAACAAGGTAGTTCAGAATCCATTTTCTTTGATTTTTCCAATATAAAAAGGAAGAATGAGCTTCTATTTAGGGCAAAAAATCTCACTCACAGGGTTGCAAACCAAGGGAACTAATGTGAATTGTGCAATGTTTTTTGTGCTTGCATTTTGTTCAAGTTAGTAAATTTTTGGACTTCTTAATGTCTTGTGAAGCTCTCTACAAATGAGCTTTTACTCAAAGATAAGCAAATTGCTGGCTTGGTCGAGGGAGCTTGCTAAGCAATTTAGTCAAGCTTTTCTTACTTAATTGAGCTTTTCTGATCAAGTCTTATGAGTTGATCTTGTTGAGCCTAGTGAGTTGAGTTTGAGCTTGGTATTTTTGTATTGAGCTTGATCTTAAGCATAATATAAAATATATATAAGTAGAAAAGTATACATGCATAATAAATATTTATCTTTCATTAATAATATTCATGAGTACATAAAACATTTGGCAAACTGTTTACAGTTACAACAAAAACTCTCTAATAGAATCAAGTTTACAGCAATCGAGTGAATTGAAAACAACAATACGGTGAATTGAGAATGCTTTCAGGAGTGTAAAAAAATTTACGAAAAGGAATTGAAAGCAATTCATCCTTTAACTAGCAATAGTGGTTCTTACTTCTTATCATATGCAAAAATTTAATAAATAAGAAAAATAAGAGAAAAATGAAGCGAAAGTCCCAAAACCTTTGGTCTTTTTGCAATTAATTTTTTATATTTTCATTTAAGCAATTAAATCAGATTTAAATTATTGCCTAGACGTCGCTACAGTCTACTTCGATTTAGGATTCAAATAGAACTTGTCAGTTCTTGGTTTTAAAATGTATTAACAGGAATCATGGGTGCCAATATGATTCTCGATTTCTAGAACTTTCGCTTACGATGGTTCAGTTCCGATTTCTTAGGAACTAGGAACCATGATATTCTTAAAAAATTAAATAAGGTATAATATTACAATTGGTACTTAAATCTTGACAAAATATGTAATTAGAAACATGAATTTTGAAATTAATTAATTTAATATTTAAACTTTAAAATTGATCAATTTAATACATCAAAGAATGGCTGAGATACTTTTGACGTACATGAAAAGTTCTTTCAAGTACTAAATTGATTAGTTTCAAAGTTCAAGTACTTAATTGCATATTTTATTAAATTAAAATTCATTTATTATTTGTGATATTAACCCATTAAATAATTATACTTTTAATTTAAATGAAATTGGGCCTAACAATAATTGTTTTTATCCTATTAATTAAAAAAAAAAAGGAGTTGTGCATTTATTTATACACAAGCACTTATATATTTATAATTCTAATGTTAGAATGTGAAACAACAAAATATTCAAGATACAAAAAAATCCCACAAATACAAAAACAAGTCCTACATTATCGAGGAAAAAAAAATTCATTTTGATTAGAAGTTTATATAAACTTAAGAACATATGATTTTAATTATATTTATTACTTATATCATTAATGATAACAAATTAAATGTCATGAATAAAAAATAAATTTTTATTATTCATATGAAAATGGTTTAAATTTATTATTCCCATTTATAATTATTTTTTCTTCTAATTTTTTCTTTTCCTTTTCTTTTTTTAAGTTTTGTGGTGCGGAATTATTCAACCTAGCATTTTAACTAGTTATACAGCCTATCCTTAAACCAGCAATTCCCAAACCTTCAAATCAAGTGATTTAAGGAAATTAGAAGACTTACCAAAATTGGTAGGACTTTGGCCGGTCTAGACCAGAACCAACCGTGATGATGTATATTGTTGCCCATAAATCTCATGCAATACTAAAATCAATACGTAATAGCTATACATTTCATTAGATTTTAGATAACTTTCATGATCTTGTTGATAGACTATTCGGTTAATTAAATATAAATGTAGTAAGTGATATTTATATACTCCATATATCGATAGTGAATGTGAATTTGAGCTGCTATATTTCAATTCCCTTAAAAAAACATCACAGGATCATATAATTTTCGTAAAATTGAATCAGATTGAGGTATGAAAATTCAAACTTAAATGAGAATCATAAAAGATCTAATAAGTAAATTAGATATAAAAAGAAAAAATTTGACCCATCCAACCCAAAAAGTGAAAAGAAAAACAAAAAGAAAAGAAGTCAATGATCCTGGATTCAGTACAACGTAAAATCACTATTTTAGGAACTGAAATAGATAAGATTTCTGATCGAGATTTGCATGTGTTTTTCAGTAAGTCGGCTGACTAAAATTTACAGAAGTCGTCAATCAAACCGAATATATATATATACTGTAGATTTAGATTTAGATTTCTAAAAATATTAATCTGTATCTTGGCAAATTTACGTTTTTTGCTTCCATACCTTATGCTATAAATACTTGACGGTGGCCCTTGCTTCGGGATAAATCCTGATATTCTCAAATTCTCTCAATTATATTATTTAAAGCTTTTCATTTGATACTCGAATTTGTAAGAGAAACCAAGTTCCGTAAACATGTTGGTTTATAAGGATCTTCTCACAGGTATTAAGAGAGAAATAATGTTTTTTCGTATGATGGTGTGAATGTTACCTTGTCGTGAGTTGGGCGCACAAGAAGTTGTAAAGAAAATATGTTGTTCTGTTTTTGTTTAATTTTGATTATTCTACGAGTTGTTGATGTTACAAATACATGCTGGTTACAATTATTATGGTATTTATTTAGTTTTGATGATGCAAAAAAGTAGGGAAGAATTAAATTTAAGTAGATAAATATGATAAACCTGGTTTTGTAGGATTTTTTTATTTTCCTTTTAGTTAAACATTAGTTAACGATCATTGGGTTTTGAATCTGCTAAAGATCTTAAGTTGGTCTTTTGCTTTCGGTTTATTTTGAACAATAATATAATTTCAAAGTTATTATAAGCCCAGATATATTACAACAAGTTGTTGGTATTCTTAGTTTACCGAGATATTCCGTTCATTATCTAATCATTAAAATAAGTATAAATGAACTAATTTAATGAATGTTTCAGTATTTGATGATGGATATGAAGGTCTCTACATAATCCAAGAACAACCCTTGATTTACATCATATCTTCTCTCAATATTATGATTAATGTTGTTTTTTTTATGGGCTTATTATATTTTGCATGTGATGATGAAATTGCAGGTGATGAGCTCTTGTCTGACCCCTTTTCATACAAGGAAATCAAGAATGGAATGCTCTGGGAATAGGGGGCAAGGTAAATATCAATCACGAACATTTTCTCAAATCTCAATCAATTCATTGAAATAATGTTTGCATATGAAAGTTGAATAATTGCTTTAACAATTCTATGTGTCGTGTATTGATAGTGGGTTGTCCAACGAGCTGTCGATGTCAATATCGGCGCCAATCCCTCCGCTGAGGGTGGTGATGAGGATGAGGGTGTTGATGATCAGGCCGTCAAGGTTGTTGATATTGTTGATACTTTCAGGCTTCAGGTTAGTTTTTCCTCAATGACATAGATGGATATGCTATTGATAGTTAGTGATAGCATTTTGATGATTTTCAATCACTATGTCCGGTACTTAGCATTTCTGTTTTATTTTCTGCTAGGAACAACCCTCGTTTGACAAGAAGCAGTTTGTTACATACATGAAGAGGTACATCAAGCTGCTCACACCTAAGTTGGAACCCAAGAAGCAAGAAGCCTTTAAGAAGAACATCGAAGGAGCCACCAAGTTCTTGATTTCCAAACTCAGCGACCTTCATTTGTACGTGAATGTTTAACGCGTAGTAAATTTTGTTGGGATTAATTATTAAATCCCTAAACTCAATAACATGTGCAAGATTAGGGCACAAATATATAAAAGTAATTACAGAAGTATACTTGAATACACGATATGAAAGACGCGCAAAATCCTTATAATTAGATGGTCTGCTCTTTCAAGTCAATATGCAGACTTTAGGAGATTTTTTTTTCTGTCCTCTCTTTTTTTTATCTGATTTTTTTATCTGATGATGGGATATCAGAAGAGTAATGAGATGTATATAACTTGAGGACCACGACCATATATTTATATATGTTCTTAGTTATTATTTCTATTTTGCCCATCATAAAATAGAAAACAATATATTCAGTCTCACACATAATATTCCATACTTAATATATATATGATGCATTTAAAGTCCACAACTTTATTAAATTACTTTAATTGAACTTTATATATTACGATGGCCTTATTACACAATAATTAATTCACACTTATAAGCCCCCATAATTGGTTCATTAAAAATAAACCTTACAAATTTATCAGTAGAATTGCCTGCAGTGACTAGTGAGTGATATTCTTACCAGTTGAGAAATTTTGAATTTGATTGCAGATTCGTTGGAGAAAGTATGCACGATGATGATACCATGGTGTTTGCTTATTACAAGGAAGGTGCGGCTGATCCTACATTTCTCCACTTTGCGTACGGGCTGAAGGAAATCAGGTGCTAGAAAGTTCTGCTACCAGGAGATATACCATGGCGGTATTGCTTGCCAACGTTTTTTTCATATAGTAATCTAGATTATACGTAGAAACAGGGTTTGAG
This sequence comes from Combretum micranthum, assembly GCA_024138025.1. Classification (NCBI taxonomy): domain Eukaryota; kingdom Viridiplantae; phylum Streptophyta; class Magnoliopsida; order Myrtales; family Combretaceae; genus Combretum; species Combretum micranthum. Next base: position 828,870 of record JAMXBD010000500.1, on the reverse strand, counting down.
AAAAGTGCCTAGGTACTTTGAATATGCTTTCCTTACACCACTATATTTACTATCAAGTCTGCTTTAAACTCGAACAAGTCTGCTTCTTAGAATGTACCTGCAAGTGTAAAAAGCATAATGTTGATGAAATTTCTACTTCTTGTGGTTCTTTAATAATGCGATCACTACTCCAGGCATCTTTTCCTGATTCTTGGTAATGTGAACTACACCTCCAATTGATGAATACAGAGGCGCTTGCCATGGCAACAACCCAATGTCTGTTATGCTGGGGTGCTTCTGCTTCTATATCACTAGGCTTGTGAGAACCATGAGTCTCTTAGCACCTTGGCTTTAGTATACGTAAAGCATCATTCCTACTCTCTTTGAGTGCCAAAATTGTATGAATATGCGCTTTTGAATCCAACGTACCTGTCACATGATATTCAAGTTAGCTTTCATAAATGTAGTATAACTCTTGTTAGCGTCAGACAAATTCTAGCTATTATATGGAAATAACGTATTAGAAGAACCCCAAGTTTATAAATAATTGGATAATATGTTTTTTTTATCTATATCTTATTTATATTTGATCTATAAGGTTTGTTTATAGTAAAAATATCTTTTTTTCATCTATATTTATTTTGTATAAATAGTTTGATTGAAACAAATATAAAATAAATATCAAATTACCGATGCCAAACTAACAAATTAAACGCACCACGCCACATGATTTAAATTGTTTGATAGGGCATTTAAGGACTTAGCATGTTATAAAATGAAAATTCGATGACTCCATTCATCACGATTACAATTAGGTGTGATTCTACTGCTGTTGAAAAAATTTGCAAAAGAAGGTCTTAATAAGATACAAATAAAAAACCAATGAACATGATATAGCCAACTTTGTACAACTTTTTAACTGCTCTTTTCACCTCTTCCATTAGAACAAGAAAACAAACAAAACCCAAAAACGTAGTTCCCACACAAAACATGTTGGCATAAGTTGAACTTTTATCCTAGAAATCTAAGAAAATGTTGAAGTTGAAGCTAGACATCTCCTCAGGTCGGGTTCGACCCGAGACCTAGCTTGTAGATCTTCTTAGGGTTGTAAGTGAGTCAAAATAGCTCGTAAGCTACTCGAGTTCGACTCGGTGAAAGCTCGAATTCGACTAGCTTACGATTGAGTCAAGCTCGAATCGAGTCGAATTCGAGTTCGAGCTACTTGAGTAGTTATCGAGCTAGAGTTCGAGTTTCAAAATACTCAGCTTGGTGAGCTTGCGAGCTTAATCGAGCTTAAATGAATATTAAATCGAGACGAGTCGAATTTGAGTTTATCGAATATTAAATACTTTATATAGTTAAATCAATATTTAAAAAAATAATCAAGCTCAATAGAGTCAAGTTTTAGTTTACTGAGTATTAAGTCGAGTTGAGTTCGTGTTTAAAAATTAAAGCTCGATCAAGTTTGAGCTTCGAGTTTTTTATTCTAGTCGAGTTCAAGCTTGGTACTGTGTCAACTCGCCTCGGCTCGTTCACAGCCCTAGATCCGCCATGGTCCACAGGTCCTGGTTGTGTTTACCGACTAGACTAATCTAATTTACAAAAATAAATAAATTTTTTATTAATAAAATAAGAAATAGAAATAAATATATTAATTATTATCAAAATAAGAAATGAAAATAAATATAGAATACAAAATAGTAGGAAGTTGAAAAAAAGTAAATAATATTTAATATTTAGACTGTTTCATGTGAATAGAAATCATGAATTATTTATTCATAATATTTAATGTATTGTTAAAAACAACAAATCATAAATACAATTCAAGATCATGTATCTCATACTTTATATAGAATTCTATTATGAGAATGATCTCACATCTAAAAAACTTGGGATTTCTTTTTCTTTTGTAAACTCTACTCTTCTACAGTTAATATTTCAACTTAATAGGGATATGCTTGTGTATACATAATTGCAGATCTTTGATAATATTAAATGAACATGGGCTAAAAAATAGTATATTTTTAGGTTCATTTTATATATTTAAAGTTTAAGCTTTTATTATCTTAATTTTAAATTTTTTTCTTTCTTTATTTTTTATCTATAAAAAAAATAGACAAGTTGGAACTGTCCCAACCTACCTTGGAATCCACTGGATCCATGGGTTGGACAAGTCCATGAAATAAGGACCTAGACTTGTTGGGTCTAGGCCAAGTCTTGACCCAACGTGGTCCGAGAAGATGTCTAGTTGAAGCTTACCACAAACAATTAGTCCTTTGAATATGTCTAAGTGATGCTACATGCCGAGTCTTCTTAGGATTCTCATATGGAATGCTTGAGTCAGGAATCATAAGATTGTGCTGATGAGCATTTTCAAACTTGATTTCTTCCATGAAATTCTTACTAACAAAAGAGAAGTGAAGTTGTCCACTTGTACTAAGTTGTTCCTGTTGGGAGAAACTATGCAATTGAATGGCTAGGTAGCGCTTAGCTCATTATTTCTTTTAAATAAATTTTGTTCAGCATCCCAAAAGGGCAAGTCAAAAGAAAATACTAAATCCACACACGTCATGCAGCAAGACTTGATTAGCAAAACTTAAGACTAAGGTTTCAGTTTTACATCTGCGGTTGTTATAGTCAAGGGTTTGAAACTGACAGTTTTGTCTCTTTTGTTGCACTTTGACTTGATATGTGTAGTTGGATGGATCCAATTGCAGTAGTTACGTGCATGCATCATGTGTCTCACATTACACATGGTCTTAGAGGAGTAATATAGAAGGACATGCAAGGAATGACTAAAAGTAATAAGATAGGAAGGAGGGATAGGCAATTCAGGGAACTCGAATGCATTAATGACAGTGGAGGAGTTATATAGCATCAACCCCACTGTTCTAGAGGAGGGGCTATGAGTTCTTTGCTCTAAGCTCTGTTTGATTTCTTGTGAGAGTATTCTGACAGCAGTGGTGTTTTCTATCAAATTCTGGATCCTTCAAATGAGGAGGAACTCTTAGTATTTATTGAGTTTGACTCTTAATAACGTCCGTTAGATCGTATCAACAACCAACGGATGAGATAAGTCCTCTAATTGTGAAATTCTTATGGGTTCTCTAGCTCATAGAAAGCCTCTTTAAGTGCATGAGCTTTTGAGAAAGGTTGAGAGTAGACGGGTCTGTCCGATCCAACGATCCTTGATCCAAGCCCACCATGTCAAATCTCCCTTGGTTATCTAATTTCTTGAATTTGACTCTTTAGGCCCTATAACTCAGCCTAAAGAGTCAAAATACAGAGTTAGCCCTTGCATTTCCATAATTGAGCTATGAATCTTAAATTTCCATCTCGCAATTTATTTTTCCCTTGATATTATTCATCAATTTTCCCTCATGTTACTTGATTTATAAATTTAATTGGCGATATTTGAATTCTTAAAATATCTTATAATAATCTTTGATAACACAAAATCAACACCAAAGTAAGATTCCATTTCAGTCAATTTTATTATGCCTCTTATATTTTTAAGATTAAGTAGTCTTTATAATACTTTAATAGTGCTATGAATCCTAGCTTCCTTTATTACAAATTTCTTTCTTTTTTTTTTTTAATCCTTATGTTACATTATAATTAAACCAAACAATTATACGATTATTTTTACGTCAGATCAAAGCCGATCAACCTATTCAAAATTGGTTAAAAGCCAAACTACTTATAAGATACTCAAGTTTGACTCGGTGATAGTTTGAAGTCAAGTTGAGTTTGACTTGATGATGTCTGGAATTTGACTCGATTGCAATTGAGTCGAGTTTGAGTTTGAGCTACTCGAATAGTTATCGAGTTTGAGTTTTAATATATTTGATCCAAGCAATCCATGAGCCTATTATTCGAGTTTTTTTATTGTTTTTATAGAAAAAATTATAAACTTTGTGTTATCCCATTTTTAAAACTAATTTTCAAGCTTTTATTTTTTTATCATATCCAATGGTCCACAATTATTACGTTCAAGACCAAATCAATCAAAAATCATATCTTATTCCCGAATCCTATTTATTTTTTAATCTAATTAATTTTATAAGAACAATTGACCCTAATCTAGTCTAAATCGAGCTAGAATTCAAGCTTAAAAAATAAAGCCCAATATCATCTCAGTTGACTCTTTTACAACCCTAACCCCATCATACCAAACAATTACATGGCCAGTTGCCCCGTGTCTTGCCATGTCTACCCACGTCGCCTCTGTGCCTACCATTGGAGATTTATAAGTGCATTAGACATATTATACCGTTCTGTAATCTTTACCTTCTGCTTTATATGTCCGTTCACAATTTGCATACGAAAGGAGCATAAAGGTACCGCAACAGTTCAGATTTTTATGGTTCCAGTCGACTTTACAAACCATCAAGCTAAAGGAACGGCAAATTAAGCCCGGGTTGGCATTTGGCTTGATAACATCTCTATTGAAGATTGTGGTTTCCACCGAATGCACTCGATCATAATTACTGTAATTTAATATGAAGTAATAGAATAAAATTGTTATATATTGTATTATGTACAAGATAAGAATATATAGAGCAATATTTTTATATACCCACCTACCTAACACATTATTAATTACAATATCTAAATTAATATTAATTTACATTCCTTGACATTTCCCCTAATTGGAGTATAGATATCAATCATGCCCAACTTGTTACAAATATCATTGATCTAACCCCATTCAATGTTTTAGTAAAAATATCTGCCAATTGTGCTCCAATCTTGACATGTCCTGTGGAAATCAATTTCTATTGTATCTTTTTACGGATGAAATGACAGTCAATTTCAATATGCTTGGTTCTCTCATGAAACACAGGATTAGACGCAATATGAAGAGCAGTCTAATTATCACGCCATAACTGAGCAAACATTGGTACCTCAAGACCAAGTTCAATAAAAAACTGATGAATCCATACTATTTCACACACTGATTGTGCCATAGCCTTGTATTCTGCTTCTGCACTCGAGCGAGATACTGTGTTCTGTTTCTTACTTCTCCAAGGAATTAGATTACTTCCAACAAACACACAATATCCAGTAGAGGACCTTCTATCTATTTTGGATCCTTCCCAATTAGCATCTGAGAAACACTCGATACAATTATATCCATTATCTCTATACACTAATCCAAGTCTCGGAGCACCCTTTAGATAACACAAAATTTGTTCTAAAGCTACCCAATGATGTATTGTAGGAGAGGACATAAACTGACTTACAATGCTAACCGGATACGCAATATCAGAATGGGTCACCGTGAGATAATTCAACTTCCCAACCAAACGCCTATATCTCTTAGGATCTTTGAGTAATTCACCCTCTTTTGTAAGCTGTATATTAGGAAGCATAGGATTACTGCACGGCTTAGCTCTCAATTCTCCCGTCTCTGTTAATAATCAAGCACGTACTTTCTTTGAGACAAAAAAATGTCATTCTTGCTCCTTGTTAATTCAACACCCAAGAAATGTTTCAACATTCCTAAGTTCTTTGTTTGAAATTGGGTTTGTAGAAATGATTTAAGAGAGGATATCCCTGCATCATCACTTCCTGTAATAATAGTATCGTCAACATAGACAACAAGAAGAATCATACCAGAGTTAGTACATCTAAAGAATACAGAGTGATCTGACTTGCTTTTCTGTAAGCCAAAAGCTTCAACTATCTGACTGAATTTTCCAAACTAGGCTTGAGGACTTTGTTTCAAACCATATAATGACTTCTGAAGACGACAAACTTTACGCAACTCTCCCTGAGCAATAAACCCAGGTTGTTGCTCCATATATACTTCATCCTGCAAATCACCATGTAAGAATGCATTTTTGATATCCAACTAATATAAAGGCCAATGATGAGTAGCTGCTAAAGATATTGTCAACCGTACAGCAATCAACTTAGCTATAGGAGAAAATGTGTCTAAGCAATCTACCTCATAAGTTTGAGCATAACCTTTAACCATAAAATGGGCTTTTAACCGAGCAACTGATTTATCCGAATTAACCTTAACAGCAAATACCCACTTACAACCAATTGCCTTCTTTCCTGTTGGTAAGTCCACTAGATCCCACGTATCGATAGTGTCTAAGGTATTCATTTCTTCAATCATAGCATCACGCCAGTCAGCATGAGAGAGAGCACCATGAAGTGTCTTAGGAAGTGCTACAGTATCAAGTGATGCAATAAATGAAGATGATGATGATGACAAGTGATCATATGAAACAAAAGAAGAAATGGGATAGGTACATTAACGTTTACCTTTTCGAAGTGCAATTGAAAGATCAAGGTCAGCTGGAGTGGGATCTGTAGAAGAAGAAGAGGATGGTTCAGGACATGAAGTAGACAGGTCTCATCGTCTAGAAGACACGTATTAGATAGGAGGCCTTAGTAGAGCCGATGTTGGTGGAGCTGTTTGTGCACCTGGAGATGTAATGTGATAAACTAACATATTGTAATCCTCATCTTGTGTTGACTTTTCAATTGATGGAAAGAATGGAGTGTTTTCTACAAATGTAACATCTGCTTACACAAGATACTTGTCAAGATGGGGATAGTAACATCGATATCCCTTTTGAACCCGAGAATAACCCAAAAAAACACATTTAAGAGACTTAGGATCCAGTTTGGTTACTTGAGGATGAACATCACGAACAAGCAGGTACTGGCAAATATTCTAGGTTCAATAGGAAACCATGATTTTATAGGAAACAAAACTTTATAAGGAATCTCCCCTTGAAGAATGGATGAGGGTAGATGGTTGATTAGGAAATATGCAAGTAGAAACTGCATCAGCCCAAAAATGCTTAGGAACATTCATCTAAAATAGGAGGGCTCTTGCTGTCTCAAGAAGGTGTTGATTTCTTCTTTCAGCCACTCCATTTTGGAATGGTGCATCAATACATGAAGATTAGTGAAGAATGCAATTTTGAATCATGTAAGTTTGAAACGAGTGAGAAAAGTACTGTTTGGCATTTTCACTTCTTAATGTTTGGACAGAGCTATTAAAGTGTGTTTTGATCTCGGCACAAAAGGCAGTAAAATGAGAAAATACCTCAGAACGATTTTTCATAAGATAAAGCCAAGTTGTGCAAGAGTAATCATCCACAAAGGTAACAAAATATCTAAAACTAGGTTTAGATGTAATAAGACAAGGTCCCCATACATTAGATTGGACTAGTTCAAAGGGCATTCTAGCCCTTTTATTGATTCTAGGAATTGAAGACAATCAGTGGTGTTTGGAAACTGACATGACTCACAATCTAATCTCGAGACACTATTAAATTGGGGATAAAATTTCTTTAACACCGATAAAGAAGGATGTCCCAATCGCCAGTGTACCTCAAATGGTGTGAGAACACTATAGCATGCGACAGGTCTCGACACTTGAGTATCCAGGATGTAGAGAACTCCTGATTCATGTCTTTTACCAATAATTTTCTTCGTCATGAGATCCTGAAATACACAATGATCAGGAGCAAATGTGATACAATAATTCAAGGTACGAGTGAGTTGACTGACAGATGGTAAATTAAAAGAAAATTAAGATAAATATAATACTAAGGACAAGAAAAGCTATGGAGTGGGATCAATAGAGCCAGAGCTAAGAACACACGACTTAGAACCATCTGCTAAAGTGACATTTATAGGACTTGTATAAACTTGATAGGTGGAAAAGAGATCAAAATTACCTGTCATATGATCTGTGGCACCAGAATCAATGACCCACTTAGAAGATGAGAAAAGAAGACATGTATTTGGTTTATTTGACTCATCAACAGCAGAGACGTGATAGGATGAAGCCTTCATTGCTTTTTGGAATTGAGAGAACTTTGCATATTCATCAGTAGAGATAGTAGTTGTCATATCAGTCATCTTGTTTAACAAATGAACTTATACTTCCTCTAAACCAGAAAGCAATTACCAACAATACAAAATAAGCCAAATGCAACTTCTAAACACGGTTCCAATACTCACTAGCAACCTTAAACTCCTTAATCACATTAACCAAACACCGAGTTTTCCACCAAAACAAAAATACTATAACCAACAAACCCAACACAAAGACAATACTTATAGTCAAACAAATGCCCAAAATACACCGCTCAATACAAACAATAATAAAATCAGGAACTCAAAATACTCTAACCAGACTAATCGAACCTCCGACGAACATCAAGCCTTCGAACCAGAAGAAAACCTCCAATAGAACACCACTTCCTAACCCAAAAGACAACCTTCAATGAACTCTACTCAAACCCACAGCCGACCACAACAATACTTCCAATAAACAACTTCTAATAAGGATCAATAGGATCAATCTAACATCAATAGAAGCATAAACAACATTACCAAGCTCCTAGATGGTAGAAAAATGCTCCACGCGCCTCCACACCTCGACATGCCTCGCTCCACACGCCTTGAGGTGGCGTATGTAACTCACACGCGTGCCGGACCACGTCGGACATGATCAAAGCTTCAAGTTGACAGCCAATCTTCCCTCCTAGGATGGCGATGATGAAAAATATATACTCTCCAAGATATGTATGAACCAAACACTACACGTTAGGATAGCTAAGGTTTATGAAATATTGCCTAATCCCTAATTTTTTTTAAAAATTCCCTAAAGCTCTAATACCATGTAATTTAGTATGAAGTAATAGAATAAAATTGTTATGTACTATATCATGTACAAGATGAAAACATATATAGAGCAATGTTTCTACCTACCTACCTCCCTAACACATCATTAATTACGATATCTAAATTAATATTAATTTACATTCCTTAAAATTACTTTAGCCAAATAATAATAATAATAAATTATTATTATTATGCACTACTTAGAATGGAGGTGAATATGTCACTTCATAACTTGGTATGATTCAGCCGAAAACCTACAAAGGGATGAAGCAGCTATTGAAGATTTTGTGGTTTTCCCTAGACGTTAATTACTTTAGCCAAATAATAATAATAATAATACACCAGTTAGAATGGAAGTGAATATCACTTCATAACTTGGCATGATTCAGCCGAAAACCTCACAAAGGAATGAAGCAGCTACTATATTTACACATCTTACACTTACTAGTTACACTACAATCATAGTACAAATCCCCAAAACTGAGAAAACTCAAAAGATGAACAATCTGCAACAGGTTGTCAAAATCAGCCAGAAAGATGACATTTCCACGATCGATATACCAACACACCACCAGATTGAACTCACATTCTCTGTCTTAAGCCTCAGCAATTTCAATTCACTTCTCAATTCCCAGCTCTCTTGAAATGTCCCTCGTCAGGCTAAACTGCAAAGTGTTATGCCAGGGGAAAAGGGTGCGAGTAACCGGTAGCTTTCTTCGAAGATCCTAGGATGATAACAAAAATAAGAAATTAAGGTCAAGCAAATCAAGCTGCCCTTTTAAATGAATACAGCATGATTTTGGGGTCAGATAATGCGACTAAAATATTTGCTAAACAGGACAGGCAATAATATTCATCAGGAGAAAACTGTAAAAAGTAAATGACTTCCATAGAGTCATGGAGATGGCAAAAGAATCCAGGATATTTGGCCACTAGGTACGGCCATAAAACGCCTTTGAATACTTACGTAAGTAAAAAGTTGTGACGTTTTAAGTAATCTGATAAATAATTAATAAATAAATGAGAAATAACCTTAAGGCGACTTGAGGACTCGCACAAAATGTAATTGGACCTGCCATTTTGTCATTCTATTGCAAATATTATGTAGCTATGTTGAACCATTTTGATATATTGATGCCACAGCTAATTATTCTGTTACATCAACACAAAGGGGGAAAAAAGGAAAAGCAGAACAAAATTAACTGAATGAAAGATGTGTGCTGTATTGTTTGACAAATTTTAGTGTAAGTGGCAAATCTCCATTTCTGGGAATTATATTTGCCCACGAAGGATTTTCACTGAAGTCAATAGCTGGCAAAAAACTTCCTATAGCACAACTTTCATCTAGATTGACCAGAAGCCGAAAAATAAAAATAAAAAAAAGCATTCTTCCAAATCTGAGCATAACTTGTATACTGCAAACTACAGCTCACAAAACCTAAAAAAAACATTCGAAGAGAAATTGTCAGAGATGTCCCTACCTTAAAAGTGTTATCTGGCAAGTTGGTATAACATTCCTGTCATATGTATCAAAATTAGAAGGTGATTTATCAAAAACCATACATATTTAACTATCTTAAAGAGAAAGTTCACTACCTCAAGAGAAGCCAGGTACTTCGTCTCATGGTGACGAATTATATTGGAGATTGAAACTGCACAATCATCAGGGTACTGGAAGAAATCCAAAGATAAATAATATCAAATACAAGCAAAGCAACTAGTCAACCTTTATCCATCTAAAATAAAAAAATAAATTTCATCATGAGATTCATATATTTCAGAGGTCCACACACAAAAAGACGCAGTTGGATCAGAAAAGAGCAAATTTTCAACTCAATATCAATAGAAACTACTGAGGTAAGTGCCACAACAAGCATCATAACTTATATCGTGGAGTTGTTCGATGCACCAGCAACTTCAATATATTTTTCTTTTAACAACATTAAAGAAGCACAAACTTCAGATAGCAACAATCATTTATAATTGAGACCACAGCCACATTATGGAAAGTTCATATGGGAACAAATAAATCACATTTTAGAAAACCTAAGCATTTACATAAAATCATAAAAGCAACTGACTAAATTCATCAAGTTTCTACAGGGATTCACCACAGGGATATTGAAGAGACAAACCCATTTTGTCTGGAATTAAACGGCGTTATATGTTAATTGTTAAATTTTGTAACTTAACAAAACTTGCCACACCTCCCAGGACAATTGACCATGTTAAGCATGAGAGATCTGAAAATGCTTGTATAATACATTAGAAGGACAAATTTATCCATGAATTAAAATTATTGCTGGGACAAACTAAATGTGAAGTCTAAAAGGACCCTAAAGCATGTAGCTTATTATCAATAAACCCACTCGGTTGCACACATCTAATTCAACTACCAATTAACAAGAAAATATTCATAGCAGACTGACCTGTAATAATGTTGTATCTTGGCGTTCATGCGTCGCATCTAACTGCACATTTCCCTCTTCAAAATAATGAGCGCCCACCTGAAGAAAAGAATCAGAAAAGAAAAGGGATACAATTTAAAGCTGCTGTACCCAAGCTCAAATAAACACATTGGCAGAAACAGGAACAAATTTCCACCCAAAGCAGGTAGGAAATACCTGCAATTTGCCTTTTATTTCAAGAATTTGTACATCATCCTTAAAATCAATCTTCCACACCGATCGCCAACTTCCATTGCTGCAGTATGTGGAAATTGAATCTGAGTTTTATTCTTCAATACAACTGAAAACTATGACAAGAAAATGACAGAGAAAAGAATGAAAAGAACCCACCAAAAGTTTTGAGGGCTATTTCTAGCAGCTGAAATCAACACAACCAACTCAAAATCTGTTCCTGGTCCCTCAGCATCCTTCCCTTTAGTACAATAAACTGAACAGACACCTTTTGGATAAGCTTCACCAACATATTTAAGTATTTCTGCATCCAAAGCACATCTACCAGAATAAAGAAGGAAGTAAGAACAGAATTCAGAAAGTACAGTACTACGCTGCCACTAATTTGAATGGTGACTTTGCAATGTATTTTTTTCTCAGAAAAACTCTATGAAGAACTAGGGACAAAAACATGACATGAATGAAATTGCTAATAACATTTAAAATTAATTCCAAAGTAGTAGCTATACCTAAACTCCTCAATATATTGAGATGGAAGCTCTTCATCCATTGCAGGTCTCACATCTGCACAAACCTGAATGAATGTACACCACAACTCAAGTGAATTGATTTTGTTAAATCTCTAGAAAAGTAAAACATATCAAAAGAATGAAATGATAACAAATCTTATGCTGAGAAGCAAACCACGAAATCTCAAAAATAATAAAGGATAAGTACATTCTGTATTATATCTTCCTGTGTTAGATTATTAGTAAATAATAATAGTTTTTGCATAGCTTATAGTAGTAATAGCAGTTGTAGAAACAAGTGAAATGTTGATGTGACATATATAGTAAAAATAGCAGTATAAATAGGGGGAGTGTAGTAGAGAGTCATAGAGCCATTTGATTATAATTCTCTAGTCGGAAGTGTCATAGGAGCAATGACAAGGAGCACTTTCCACTGTATTTTAGCACAAATTAGGCTTTGTAATCATTGTTAATTAAATATGGTTAATACATGAATTCCTTGCCACAAAAAAGTTAGTAGAATTTCATGGTTTGAATCAACAGGTCCAACTTGCCGATCAATTGGTCATCTGAAAGCAATTCTTCTATTTTCTGGAGAGAGGGGAGACAGGGAGAAGGGGGAGAAGGGGCGAGTGAGGGGGAGAGAGAGAGAGAGGGAAAAAGAAACTAGGGGGGGAAAAAGACACTCAAAATAAACAAAGAAAATTTTGGCCAAAAATAAATGAAAAAGGAAAATACCAGCAAAAGACGAAGCACAAGAGGTGTTGGACCCCAAAGAGAGAGAAAACACCATGGATCATTTCGGTATACAACAGCACCACCAAACCCAAAGTCCTTTTCTTATCTTTTTCAACTATTTCTCTTCCTATAACCACAAGCAGGTGCAGAACACCCAAACCAACTACCATTAAACTCAACCACCCAAACCAATGAACCACCACTTACTAACCCATTCACCCACCTTGCACACCAAACTCGCCAAACCCACAACCAGATTTGACAAATCCACCTCCCACTAATGAACCACCACAGTGAACCCATTGGATTCAAACCAGCAACCCAATGAACCACCATCCTATAAACAGACAGAAACTCACCACCCGAACCTGATGAACCACCACCACAGACACAGACCACAAAAACCCCCCCACAAACACATACAAACTCAAGAAACCAACCACCACCACAAACACAAACACTTTAATCTCTAAACAGAGATGTGTAAACCCAACCCTTCCATTGAGGCACCACATGCCATTCCCTTTGCACTTTCGAAACCACCATTCCAAGCTCACCAAGAACCAATCCTCTCTAGCATCCTTATTTTGTTTCCTCAAACCCATCATCCTAGTTCAGCTGTACACCCAAACCAGAATCTGCAACCCAAGCTCACCTGAAATATCTTCTACCAGAGGCCACACACCAACCAACATACCCATTCAAACCAAGAGAGGATAGAATTGCCAAATTCGGATAATAAGTTAGAGCAGACTGATGGAATCTGAAAAGGAGAGAAAGATTCTACATCAACAATGGACACCTTTGCTCAACCAATTGGAGAAACTCATAGTGAAATGCATATATACACTAGAAGAGTAGAAATTGCACAGTTCAATTTCCAACTTACGTCATCAAAAGCCAAAGAGTGACATCCGAGTTAACTTCATTAATACGAAGTTAAACAAAGCTCTAAGAAAAGCATCCTCTGTTGATGCAAAATTGGAGCGTGTAAAAATCATTGTAAATTGTTTGATGGAGGAGAAAACAATACAAAGGCAAAGATTTTCAAAGGTTCAGATTCTAATCGAAGTCATAAGACAAAAAGTGAACCAGAGATGGAGACTAGAGCTGCTAATTTAGAGGCCCCACAAGTAAGAAAAGAATTGCTGGCTAAAACTTCCGATAGTTGATTACTTACTACTAATGTGAAAGTTAAATTTTGATGACTATGCTATTTCCAACATGAAAAGATCTTTGCTCCTCATGATGCAACTCAAAAAGATTCAAGAGGAGTTAATGCTGCCAAAGCAGATGTAAACTACAGTGTTTGGAAGGAGAGACTGGTTGCATTGTAAACAGTGCTAATTAAGCAATGGCTACAATGGTCATAATGAAATTGCATGGTAAAACTTTGACTACTTTGCATGATGTTAGATGAAATGCTTCAGAAGCTGAGTTGTGCAACCTTTTAAGATATTGACATTGGATTTTTGTACCTAAAAAAAATTCTGGCCCACAAAAATACCTAAACTTCTTAAATTTTGCACTCACAGTACTTTTAGCTGTAATCCAGCCCAAAGTCTAGCCATATGCTGACATGATAAAGATTTATATTTAAAAAATAATTTCTCTTTCCATGTTAGCATTTTTTTTCCTTTTATTTTTATTTTTTTCTCTCTCTCCCCTACCGCTTCTTCTTCTTCCTCCTCCTATGATCATCAAAAACCCCAAGAAGAAAAATCCAAAAGAAAAGAAATCAAAAAATGAGAACCAAGGATAGGACAAAATCAATCATCTTCTTCCCTGCAATCATCCACTCCCCACTTTCTCTCTAACACACCTTCTCTCTAACAAACTCTAGATGGCTGCCATTGAAGACCTTCAGTAAACGCCAGACCTCCATCAAATACAAATGGAGCTCACCCATCTCATTCATCAGTCCAATGGCCTCCTCACCATAAGCCAAAACCGAACCGAGTCAACTCGCAAATCCACCATCTTCAACCTCAACACAGCACCTTCAAACCAATCTCACTCCCTCCACATATCAAGCACCACACGAGCTCTAATACACAGTCGCACAATAACCACCAACCATAGCCGTGTTGTCCACCTCCATCGGCAAACTCCAGCCACCATCACCACCATTACAAGACTTATCACCCAACACAACCCATCAAACTTTTGACCCTTGGCTCAATAGAGTGGATCATGGCTCTTGCAGTTTTTTATTTCTAAATTTTTAAGCTCGTCTATTTCTCATCCACAGTGAGAACAATCTAGCTGAAGCCTTCTCTTCAAAAGTTTTCATTACTCACATTGAGATAGAGAGATTTTAAGGGGTGGCCTTGTTAGATATTAAATATATAGCTTATATTAGAAACAGTATAGTAGTTAAAGTGATATGTACAGCTGATATAAGTAATAGTGATAATATCATAACATTTGTATAGCTTATATTAGTAAGAACATATGTATAGTTTACATACCAGTAATAGTATAACAGTTAAAAAGACGAATGAAATGTTAGCATGTGGCACAAAAATTTGTCAAGAGTTGTAGAAGCATTTGGTTATTTTTCTCCATAAGAGGCGTGTGAGAAACAATTTGCTCTGTGTTTTAGCATTTTTAGCCCCAACTCCTTTAAATTAGGGTTAATAATCATTTTATATTAAATAAAGCTCATATCTTGAATCTCCCGATTGTATCAGAATGCATATGTAGCTTTTATATTAAAATGTCACAATGTACAAATTAAACAACTACAGATCCAATCCAATCAACACCGAGACATTGTAATACATACTTTAAATCACTACAAAATAAGAATAAAGCTATAACTAATAATGACTAATCAATTAGAGAAATCTTTTTATTCTTCCCTTAGTCACTTTACATGTCAAGTATTCAGAGCAAGACTTACGGTTTTATATTTCATACAATTATGGATCTAATATAACTGGCAAAACCATTAACAGCACAAATGATGGGACAAGGAGCATACCAAAAGTGTTTTGAATCAGGCCAACTTAACATTCCTAATCAATTATAACAACCTGTGCAAATTAACAGAAGAACTTACTAACTTGACAATTGTGTTTGGGGGTGTGGGGGGAAGAAGGGGAAGGCGGGAGGTGTGTGGTGGACAGAGCAAGGAGGGGAAGGCAAGTACACATGTGACCATCAAAAGCTTCATTCACAAACAAGAGGAAGACTTACACATGTTACATCACTGATAAAAGAAATGCCAGAACATTTGGAGAATTGAGAGTGAGAACTTACTTGCTTCACATGGTCAACAATAGCAACTTGGGCTGTCCTTGGATCAAGAAACTCACCCTCTGCAAACTCTCCAAATGATGAAATTAGCACCTGCATACACATTCCCAAAATGCTCAATTATCAAGACCCACAAGATTTACAGGATGCGAATGATTTTACTTCACTAGTATTCAACTGACTTCTAATAAATGGTGCTGACAATCTACACAACCATAACAACGTAAATGAGTTCACCCCAAACTATATGTTTTACCAATTACTCAATTAGACAGAAGATGAAAAGCGCATCCCTTCTAGTAAGAAAGATAAGCAGTCCTCATTCAAACTAACATGCAACAATTGAAGATTAAATTCACAAAGTTTATACAAATCAAAAATATGAATCATGGTTAAAACAATCAACCCGATAAAGCAAATAAATACTTCATAATAAAGTTTCTCAAAATTTACTGGAAAACCATAGTATCAACCTCACAACCATCAAACACACATGCACTAACTACAATAATCGCATATAAGTCCATGTCTAAACTAACAAAGAATATATCCATCATATTAATCAGACAAAACAGAAGATTTCATTAATAAAACGAACTTATAAATGTATAATCCACTGCGCAGAAACAGAAGAATAGACTATAAAGGCCTCAAAGCCCAAGTGTCCATATTTGTGCTAGGTGCAAAAGAAGAGCGAAAACCAAAACTACTTAGCCAGTAAGACCTGAGCTCTAAAGAGAGGGTACATAACAAATTACATATTCAGAAAACTCAAATTCAATAATAACTTCAAATTCAAGCTTGCAATAAGAAGAGAAAAACAAGCTCAAGGAATCATTCAAAGGATTGCAGAAAACAATTCAAAATTTAACTCAAACCAACACATGTATTGATAGATATCCATCACTCAATTAGT
Organism: Combretum micranthum; assembly: GCA_024138025.1. Classification (NCBI taxonomy): domain Eukaryota; kingdom Viridiplantae; phylum Streptophyta; class Magnoliopsida; order Myrtales; family Combretaceae; genus Combretum; species Combretum micranthum. The sequence continues at coordinate 812,167 of JAMXBD010000500.1, read as the reverse complement.
TTCTAAGAACTAGAAGAATTGATACTAAAAACTTAATATTCAAGCTTAAATACAATAAATGCCATAAATTGAAGATCAAATTCAGACCATTAAGTCAAAAGGTTCAAATATTGATAAAATGAAAAAAATAAGTACAGAATTTACACAAGACCATTCAAACTTTAGCTCAAACAAACACTTATTGATCAAATTTTCTCAAAGCTCACGTGAAAGCCATAACATTGCTGACACAAGTACAATAAAACACAACAAATTAAAGATCAAAGTCCAGAGCTATAGACAGTTTTCAAATTTCTATCGAAGTAATTGGATCTGGAGACTTACATCACCGGAAAACAAGGCATTGGAAGGCTAATCATGTGAGATTTGTTATATAACGGAAATGCTTCAGAAGCCGCTTCGTTAAACACTTGATCATCATTCAAAACCGCTCTCACATCTATCAATCCACCCATAAACATATCAAAAACCACACACAATCTATATACAATGCAGAAATAGAACATGGCAATATTCAATTACGTAACTACAAATTCCTCTTAACAAAACCACGTTGTAGATGTGTCACTCGCTAGTATCAATACATTACAAAGACAAAAGAACGATAGATCCTCCCTTATTTGCCCTAAAATCATGTGAGCTTGGTTACATATCAGAAATGCTTCAGAAGCCGCCTTGTTATAAATGCATCACTCGCTAGTATCAATACATTACAAAGACAAAGAACGATCAATCCTTCCTTATTTGCCTTAGAATCATGTGAGATTCGTTATATATCAGAAACGCTTCGGAAGCCACTTTGTCATAAGCTTCGATCGTCATTAAAAGCCACTCTCGCATCAATCAATCCACACACATACAAATCAAAAACCACATATACATCTATATATAATGCAAAAACAGAACACAGGAACAGGAATCCGTCCATATTTAATTACGTAACTATAAATTCCTATTGCGCACAACCACGTCATGGATGCGTCACTCGCTAGTATCAACACATTACAAAAAGAAAGTAGATTGATCCTTCCTTATTTGACCTAAAACCATGTGAGATTCGCTATATATCGAAAAAGCTTCAGAGGCTGCTTCATTATACACTCCATCGTCATCCGGAACCGCCCTCACATATATCAATTCATACATAGATGAATTAAAACCACATACATCTATATATAATGCAAAAACCGAACACAGGAACAGGAATACTTCCTTATTCAATTACGTAACCATAGATTCCTCTTAAAAGCAGCCACGTCAAAGATGCGTCACTCGCTAGCATCAATCTATTACAAGAGGAGAGAGAACAACGAATCCTTCCTTATTTGCCCAAAAGCCTAACCGTTTATATTATACATTATCACCAATTGAGATATCGAGTAATTAGGCAATTTTAGAGAGAGAGAGGAACCTTTGGCGACGTATTGGATTTCGCCGGGAGGAGAATTGAGAAGGAACCATTTGGCGATCTCCTTCTTCTGTTTTGAGGTTAGTTCGACTACAGTTTCGGTGTCGTCCGCCATTGTTCAGTTTCTCACACACTCTCTCTCTGAAATCTTCTCTGTCAAGGAAGGATTGGAATGAGGTGAGGAAGATGAAGAAAATGAAGACGAAGATGAAAATGATGATGATGGCTGTGATGGTGGGAGATGATCTGTAAAGTGGAGAAGATTGGGGTTTTCCATTTGGAATTATGATTCCAAGACGTTATGGTTGTCCAAACTCCGAACAGCCATGGCATGTCACGGTTCCTTGATCCTAGATTTTTCTTCTTTCATCCGACGGTTGGTAATGGGTACTGCATTGAGTCAAGACATCCTGGCCATTCATTTTTGAAGGACAAAATTGGCCCCAGTTATTTTTTCTTTATACTACTATCTGCTACCAGCGAATGAAAACATAAAATATCACAAGAAGATAATATTTAGAATATAAATAATTCTAAATATTATTTTCACGCGCTATGTGATTATTTGTTTTTATTGGTAGTCATCGAGCACATGATATATGAAATAAAAACTTGATTAAGAATATTAGACAATATAATATAATATTGTAAAACAAAAACTATTCGTACTTGTATTTAAAAAAAAAAAAAAAACAGCTATATGTGCATTGTTCTCATAGCAAATGCTCTATTGAACGCCACGTGACACCAACCCATTATCAAGGAGTTATTTAAAAATTGGAAATTACATCTATAAGGTAATGTATATATTTTATATGGCCATTGTCGTTTACCTGGATTCAATGGAGGTAGAACTTTGAAAGGGAGCAAAGGCAACTGATGTCAATAAGATATTATTTTGTCAACTCACCTACACACTGCGAAAAAAAAATAAAAATAAAAATAAAAAGAGAGAGAGGAAGAGCTTCAAGAAGACAATCTCGTATTTGATACATATTTTTATGTCACAGGATTCTGCCTTTTATAGACATTACGATACAAATTTAGAAAAACTCTTTTATGAAAAAAAACGTAAAACAAGGATTACAAATTGTCTGTAAATTTCATATGTATGGCTAAGAATTAACATAGCCAACAATAAAAGTTTGTTTTTTTTTTTTTTTTATTTTGCAAATACAGCTTTATACAACTTGATTTAAATTCTTTAACCAACATTGGCTCCCTTAAATCAAGCTTGTATCATTCTAAGCATTTTCTTCAACTTATAAAAATTCCTTTTTTAAAGGCTTTGTAAAAATATCTGTGCAATTTGATCTTCAGTATTGTAATAATTAAGCTCTACTTCCTTCTCAACAACCAACTCTCGATCTTATGAAATCGGATACCAATGTGCTTGGACCGTCCATGAAAAACTGGATTTTGCATAAGGCAATAGTAGACTTATTATCACAAATATTTCTGTGGGAGTTTCCTGCTTCTGATGCATCACTTCAAGTACTCTTCTCAGCCATACTGCTTGAGTTGCACAACTAGCTGCCGCTATATTCTGCTTCAGCTGTAGAGAGTGCGACAATTGGTTGCTTCTTTAATGACCATGATATTGCACCACTCCCTAAATGAAATGTGTTCGTATCACACTTTTCTTATTTCTATATCTTCTGCCAATCACTATCTGTATAGCCAACAAGTTTCACATCATTATCATTGGCATAAAAATTCCCTCTGTCAAAGTACCTTTGATATATCTGAGAATTCTTTTAGCTCCTTACAGATGATAAATGTGTGGCTCTTCCATATATCTGCTAAGCAATCCAACTCCAAAAACAATATCTAGTCTTATTGCAGTTAAATATCTCAAACTTCCAATCAAACTTTTGTAGTAGGTTGAATCTATCCTTTTGCCACTATTTTTTCTTGTCAACTTTAATTTTTCTTCGACTGGGATGGAGATTGGCTTTGAATTCTCCATCTTGAATTTCTTCAAAATATAACTAGCATATTTCTTCTGAGAAATGTAAATGCCACCATTTTATTGAACAACCTCAATGCCAAGAAAATAAGACATTAGGCCCATATCTGTCATTTCAAAGTAGCTTATCATAGCCTCTCTAAATTCTTCAATCATCCTTGAATTGTTGCCAGTAAAAATTAATCATCAACATAATGACACATAATAAGCATATCTCCAGTCTCAACCAATTGAATATATAAAGTATGCTCAAACGGGCATCTTTGAAAACCATGCTGCACAAAATATGAATCAATCTTCTTGTACCATGCTCTTGGTGCCTGCTTCAACCCATATAGAGCTTTCTTTAGCCTGTAGACTTTATCTTCTTTTCCTTCAATCACATAACCTGCAGGCTGCTCAACATACAACCTTCTTCTTCTAGTGTTCCATTTAGAAAAGCAAATTTAACATCCATTTGATATATTCTCCAATTATTTTGATCTGAAAGAGAAATAATCATACGGATTGTATCAAGCCTTGCAACTGGAGCAAATACCTCAAAATAATTAATACCAGGCTTTTGCTTATATCCTTTAGCTACCAACCTTGCTTTAAATCAATCTATCTCTCCATCGGGCTTAAATTTTGTTTTATAAACCCATTTCTCTCCAATTGGCCTTTTATCTATAGGCAAATCTGTTAGCTCCCATGTTTGTTCTTCTCAATAGCATAAATCTCATCATTCATGGCCTTCCTCCAATTTGGGTCTCTTAAGGCTTCATCAAATGTCACTGGTTCACAATCTGTTATGACTTCTTCATCAGAAGGATCATTATCATCACCAACAACATAATCTTCCAATCTGGTTGGTAATCGGCGTTGTCTTCATGGTCTATTAGATGATTCTGCCACATCTTGAGTTGGACCTTGTTGCCCTTCATCTTCTCCATTATTATAAGGAATTACTACCACCTCCTTCTAGGATTTTGAAGACCAGTCCCATATTCCTTCTTCATCAAATGTCACATCTCTACTAATGATCACCTTCTTTGTCTCTGGATTGTACAACTTGTATGTCTTTGAGTTTTAGCTATAGCCAATGAAAATGCATTTTTCTCCTTTATCATCCAATTTCATCCTAAATTGATCTGGTACATGGGCATATGCAATACACCCAAAAACTCTAAAATGCCGGATTGAGGGCTTCCTTCCACTCCAAGCTTCTTTAGGTGTCTTGTCACTGATACTCTTAGTTGGGCACCTATTTGAAATATAAACAGTAGTGGCAACTGCTTCTGCCCAGAATTCTCTGGGCAATTGTTTAGCCTTCAGCATGCACCTTACCATGTCCATGATTGTTCTATCCTTTCTTTCGGCAACTCCATTCTGTTGAGGAGTGTATCTAGTTGTTAGTTGGTGTTGAATCCCATGTTGCTTAAAGAAGTCTGCACAAACAAGATATTCTTAACCTCTATCTGTTCTTAGTGCTTTGATTTTGCAGCCAGTTTGTTTCCTACTAATGCCTTGAATGACTTAAAGGCATCACAAGCTTCTAACTTCTACTTTAAAAAATACACCCATCTTTCTGCTGAAATCATTAATAAAAGTAATAAAATGCCTACTACCACCATGTGTCGGCACCTCAACCATACATAAGTCTGAATGGACAATCTCCAGCAACTTTCTTGCCCTCCAAGACTTTCCAGTTGGGAATGAGTCTTTGTGCTTCTTCCCTAGTTGACAAGTCTCACATCACACGGGAATAATCACAATAGGCAAACCAGAAACATATTCTTTTCGCGACAGATAATTCAAACCAGAAAAGTGAAAATGTCCAAAATGCATATGCCACAGCCAATCATCATTTGGAATAATAAAACTTAAACAAGAAAATTTTCCATGCTGAATTTTCAAAGGGAATAGGCGATTTGGTGTCATTAATACTTTGATACAAACCTTCCATGCTTATCAATAAATGTGCAGTAACCTTGATAAATTTGCATGTTGCATCTTTATCTGACAGTTGTCCCATACTCAATAGATTTTGATGAAGACCAGAGGCATAGAAAACATCAAAGATAAAGTTCTGAGATCCATCCTTCGATCTAATAGTAACTTGGCCTTTTCCCAATATCAGAATATTTGTATTATTTCTGAATTTCACGGTAGATTTTACCGTTTCATCCAGAGAAGAAAACAACTCCTTTTTACCACACATATGATTACTACATCCAGTATTTAAATACCAAATATCTCCATCTTCTGCAAAATTATTAGCTGCTAAAAATAAACTTTGTGGGTTATCAGAATTCATACCAATATTTTGGTACTCACTTTCTGCCATGTTTGCTTGTTGTCTAAATCTACAGTCTACAGCTTTGTGTCCGAACTTCCCACAGTGAAAACAATTAACATTTGTTCTTCCTTGATAATTATTGCTTCTTCCTCTTCCTCGATTGGCAGTCCAAAAATTATTTCCACTTCTTCCTTGACTAGATGGTCTGAAATTGTTGTCTCTTCCTTGGTTGAAACTACCACGTCTTCTTCCTTTGAAATTTCCTCGACCTCTACCTCTATAATTTCCTCTTCCTCCACTATTAAAACCATGATCTCTATCTTCTACAGCTTGATTAGTTTCAAATTTATTGTTGAGATTCACGTGACTCTTCAAGGCTTCTTCATTCACTTTCTTTGTCTTCTCCGAAATTCGGCTCACATGACTTTCAATGCTTCCCTGCAATTCTGCAACCGTCATGGTATTTGTATCGTGGGACTCTATCATTGTAGTCACCACATGACCAAACTTGATTGGCATGGTTCGGAGAATTTTCTCTACCACCTTTCTTTCAGCAATGTCTTCTCCATACATCCTTATCTTATTGACAAGATCAGTAACATGAGAAAAATATTGTTCAATACTTTCTGAGTTGGTCATCTCATATCTTTCGTATTCTCTACGAAGGGATTGCAACTTGGATTTTTGAGTTTCTCCACTCCTTTATATGACAACTTCAAAATGTCCCATGCTTCTTTAGCTGTTTTGGCATTTGCTATTTTGCCAAAAATTGAGTAATCTACACCTTGGTGAATTTGTGATAATGCTAACCGGTCCTTCCTTCGAGTACCATCATCGGCTCCTTGTTGTAAACCCGATTCAATAAAGCTCCAAATATTGTGAGCTTTTAAATGAGTAGACATCAAAAGTTCCTAATAATTGTAATCAAGTTTCCATCTAGCTGGGACTTGACCACACAATATTATAATTGGTTGACATATCACACTCTCTAATAAAGCTTTTTTAAATAATTGCGAGAACCCTCTTGTTCCTCACAAACACTGAAAACCAAGAGAATAGTGCATTGTTCCCATTTATATTTGACTATGATCGCACCATCATTAGTGCCTTATACGATTATGAAGCTGTGCCGTGCTAATTAAAAAAAAATCGAAGAGCATTCACTATGGTGTAAAGAGGTTGATGGAAGAGCAGTATGTTCATTTTGTCCAGATAGAGGATGTTGAGCCTTGTACTTTGATGACAGCAACAGAATTGAAATCATGACAAGAAACATTAGCTCTCTACGAGAAAAACAAAGAAGATCTGCTGGAGAAACAAGTCAATGGTTTGGAAACCGAGGTTTCCTCTCAAAATGCTCTCATTGCACAGTTAAGAGTAGAAACTGACGATCTTCATGCACACATCCAAACGTTGGAAAATGAGAAAGCAAGTTTAGCTAAAGGCTTTGATACCAATTTGTATGTCAAAAGACATATTTTGTCTAACTCACGCACACAACAACGGAAGAAAAAAAAAAAAAAAAGAGAGAGAGAGAAATGGAAGAGCTTCAAGAAGACAAACTCATATTTAGTACATATTTTTATAGTCATAGATTTTTGCCTCTATATGCATTACGAATAAAATTTAGAAAAACTCATTTGTGAAAAACACGTAAAAACAAGAATTACAAATTGTCTGTAACTTTCATATGTGTGGCTAAGAATTAACATAGCCAACAATAGAATTTTTTTTTTTTCATTTTGCAAATACAACTTGTACAGCTTGATTTAAATTCTTTAACCAACAGCAACTATAGAGCTTGCAAAATAAGAAACAAGTGAGTGGCGCACTAGCATGAACCCGGCGTGATCACTCTAATACTTACGTCAGTCTTTGCCTTGATCAAACTATAATTTATATGATGGACAATAATCAAGTGCGACATTACCTATCTCCAAAGAAGCAAATAAGTATTTATAAGCGGTTACTTGACGATTATCATCGTAGTCGGCCAATGGGTGAGTGGTTGGCTGGATGTATGTAGTGAAGGTTGTGAGGAAGGTCACGTGTTTGCTACATGTGAACCGAGGTCAATCAAGCTATCTGTACCAAGTAAGAAGTAATGCGGAAGGCCAACTTGTTGAGATTAGTAATAAGGTTGGGCCACATACCAACTAATGGGACTTGGGCCCATTAGGCCAGCCCAATTCATCAACGTACAGAGCTCGGCTCGGGTGGACTCATTATCAAGAATAGGCCATCAACAGTCAGCATTAGCTATTTTCAATATAAAAGATTTTTTACAATAGTAAGAATGGCTATGATGAGTTTATGCTTTTCAATCCTAAATATTCATTTGGCGTCTTAAAATATTTAGCCGAAACACTAAATTTTTACATAAGCTTTTAATCAATTTTACTTTATTAGAATGGTTTTTTGAATTTGTCATGTTTTGATCTACTAAAACCTAAGGTATGGAAAAAGGTGCAAATAACAAGGTTTACTTTGATACCAATACAATTATGAAAACATTCACGCATATAATTACTGTTTATTATTTAAAGTAATACTAAAAGGTCATATTAAATATTGAAAAAGGAATAAAAGTATTTTAATCCACTTCTTTTAAAATTTTTACCCATTATCTTGGTAGATAAGTTTTAGGTGCATTTTCTTGGAGTTTAAAATAATGTGGAGAAACTAAATGATATTTACCTCATTTCTTTTTCTTTTCTTTTCGACTTTGCTATAAATCAACATATAAATTTGTGGACTCTTTTCAGAATATCTCTAACTTAGCATGTGGACAAATATATATATCTATATATATATATTTGAACTATCTACTTATATATTTTGAGAAACTAAGTATAAATTATATCAATTGTTTTCATATATTGTATTTCACAATTAGATTTTTATAAATTTTGGTTAATAATATTTGCACACACATTGAGGGTATGTGGTCGCTAGTTTCTTCTTTATCCTACTACTACACGTGAGAAGAATAAAATATCACAACAATATAAAAATTAGAATATAAAACAATTTTTGAGTTTAAATTATTTATTAAAATATCACATTGCTATTGTGATGATTTGTTTTTATTAAACGTTTTACTTCATTGTATAGTAATTTTTCCATTTACTTTATAATATGCAGCCATCTAGCACGTAATATATAAAAAGAAATCTCGATTAAGAATAATAGATAATATAATATAGGATTAATCACAAAAATATAACATGTGTGATGGTCAATATACAAATTGATACGAACTATAAGCAACTTGCCTTGAGACTAATGATTTGCATTACAATACATAACCTATGTTAATTTTTTATAAAAAAGTGACTCAAATTTCATATAAAAATATCATTATAATTAATTATTATTAGAGAGATATAGGTTAGAGTCTTATTGGTTTTAAAAAAATAATTAATAAAAAATATTACTAAATAAAATATTAAAAATAATAAAATTGAAAAAAATGTAAAATTAATATTTTTGGCTAATAAAATATTAGCATGTTTCATTTAAAATTACAGGTCATGTGTTTATAAATTGGTCAAAATATAGATCATGTTTTTGTAATTAATCCTATAATATAATATTTATACACATAAACTATACATACTTACGTTCGGAAAAAAAATTATATATCACTAGTTCGAATCGGATAAAGACTGGATATAAAGAATTTGGGCTTGGATTGCTATATTGAAGGGCCTGCAGAACATAAACTCGAGTAGAGGTACATCAAGCATTAGTCCAGTATAGTCATTTTGATACATTAGTTAGCTATTGTAGCAATGGGCTTAATAAATTATGCGTATATGGAGTGATAAATGTGACATCACCATCCACATGGAGCGAAAAGGGCTATTTATGTTGGTCGATTTGGTGGTTGAGCATGTCGAGGAATCATGAGATAGTGGATGAGTGGGTAGTTGGCAAAGATTGCAATAGACGTAGGATGGACCCATTAGTTAACTTTCATGCGTGCCGAGGCCAACTAAAAAGCATATTGTAAACCCCTACATTGTTTTACCGAGTTTAAGCTCAAACCTAGAACCAAAGTCAACCAGAAACCCTAAAGTCAACGAAACCTATACTAAACCCTAGAATTTAGATCGGGCAATCCCATGCTGTAAAGCCTTAAACAACAAAATTGAGATAATTGCTGATAATAGTTCGTGATAATACATGGAAGCTTAAAAATATAAGATTTGCCAATTTCTAGTGTATTTTGGGTCTGAATGGGATCAGTTTTCGAAAACCATGTCTCGGTACATTAGATAGTGAAAATATTTCATTGACATCGTTAGATTGGTAATAATGTAAGGAATCCAAAAATAACAATTTCATAATTTTTTGGTAACTAAAAATTATAGATATCGCATTTATACATGTATTTTCTTTGCTACCGGTAAATTATTAATCTTGTTACTATTCATTATACTTATCTACTATTCATTACTATCTATTTATCTCTACTTTTTTTACTACCTATACACCTATTTTCTTACTTTTTATCTTTCTAATACATCTTATATCACATCATATCTTACACATTACTTACTTTTCTTTATAAAATACAAAATAAATTATTTTCTCCCTCTCTCCCTATAAGAACCGGCGCCCTATCCCCCTCTCATCTCTATTTATTTTTTTTCAATTTATTTTATTACACACAATCTCCCTCCATCTTCAACTATAAATACTTCATTTTCTTCCACTTCTTTCACACACTCATTTCACATAATAAAACTCTCTCAAAATTTATCAGCAAATCATCTCTACACAATTCCTCTCTACAAAAATTCTTTTCAACCAATTCCTTCCAAAAAAAATTCTCTATATATAAACCATCTACCACATATCATACTCATATAATCCTACACTCATCATCTTCTTCCTTCAACATAAACACACTTAGGTAAAACTTTCTATCATTTATTTTTCATGTCACTTAACTTAGCATGATCATGTGCTGTTTCTTTAAGCTCATGTGAGTAGAAGCAACAGTATGTTCGTATTTTATTCTTACACATCAAGAATTTGATGTTATTATTTTGTTATTATGTTGTATTATTGTTATTATGCTCCTAACTTAACTTTGTATATCTATTATTATCTATATATATATATATATATCTTTATATTTCTTAGAGCGTAAATGCTCACTAACTCTCTAACATGCTTATTATTATTACTTTTATTATTGCTTTTCCTTTTTTTTTCTTTTTCTTTTTGGGACTAGTCTATTCTTAGTCACGGTTGTCTTGATGAAATTAAAGGTCCCAATACTTGACCGATTTCCCTTGATGAAGTTAAGGTTCCTAATACTTGGTCTTATTATCTTGCTTATTATACCTTTCTTATATTTTCCTCTTTTTCATACTACATACTCATATACATGCATCACCATAATGATATTATCTCAACAAAATTTAAAGTAGAATTTTCTTTAATAAAAGAAAATGAAACCAAACTCTTTTAATGTATATATATCTTTGTCACTAAATCAAGATTTTGTTATCAAATACATAGGAAAATTATTCTACAACTTCTTTCCAAACTCACCAATTTTTTTTTTTAATGACAATAAAAGATTATGTTATCAAAGAATTAACTAACAACTAAAATTTTCCTTTTGTAATTGTCACATGAAGTTTATTAAAACTTAGTGTTAATAGTTTTTTAATAAGCAAATTTTTCTTAGAAAGCTTACTAATAATATTTTTACAACTCCATAATAAAAGCAAAAAACTAGATAGTTTTCAAAATTAAGATCAAACCAACTCACTGGTTTATAAACCTACTTAGAAAAAATAAAGGTTTGCTAAGTTTCTAAATGATAAACTCATTTTCAAAGAACTAAAAAAAAATATAAACATGATAAGTTAAAAAAAATAGAAATTATCAAATTTAAGAAGATGTTGAAAAATGATTTCCTTCAAGTAAAATTGGTAAAGAATTTAAAAGACCAAGTTTTTAGAAGTAAAATTATTCTAGGAGAAAGAAATTATTTACCAAAACCACTTAAAAGGAAAAATATATGCAACTCAAAATATTATAGGATATCAACAACTTAATAAAAATTTTGGAAACTTTATTTTTATCAGTAGAGGTGAAATTTGTAGAAAATAAAGTTAAGAAAAATTAATTTATTTTAGAAAAGAAATTAGAAAACAAAAATAAGAAGTACTTATTTATAATAACCCAAGAATTTATAAAGTTCTTTCAAAACACTTAGAAAGAAACATTGTTAAAAATTCAAGTTTCAATTAATCGTTTTATGGAAAAATAATATTTGAGACAACTCCATTAAATTATGCATACAACATGAGTCTATATATATATATTCAAAAGATTTTTCAATCATATACATATCTATATTTTTGCTAAAAGATTTTTGGATCAGGAAAGGTTTGAAATTTGTATTTCAAGAGTTGGGATTTTCATAGAGAATATGTGCCGACCTTTTTCACTACCCAAAAGACTTTTTATGAAAACTAACCTTAGAAATAGATAAAACTTTTCGAGTTGGTAGAAATGGTATATTATATGCGAAATTCCAAGTTAAAATGAGCAAGTAATCATTTTAAGTTGGAATTTCCCTCTATGACGATTTTTGATGAACTTAGTGACATAGAATTAGCAAGTTTAAGCAGAACTTCTAAGAAATACTCATTTTGGGTATTTCTCTTATATAAGTGACGTGGAGACCGAGTTCCCATATCCCAGGATTACTTTAATTAGAAGTTTTCATGCAAATGGCCGAATGAGTTTATTTCTTACATTTTGCACTTATGTTTTTACTTGTAAAAATTAGTTACCTTAGATTTAGGAAAAGATAAAGTGGAAAGGTGCATGTGCTTTACATATATGGTTGAAATTATATTTAAGTATATCGAGACAAGAATTATTCGTAATGAATGTTTGATATAATATAGGAATGATTGTCTGCAAATTCTGATCACCCAAAAAATATTTAATCATGACATGAGTATTTAATTAAATCGATTCATGCATAGGGAGTTCATTGCATTTATTAGTATACCCTTGGTGGAACAAAGGCATAGTAAGGAGGTCAATAGAGCCCGTAAGATCTATAAAACAGCGAAGGGTCGCTCGATTAATTTACAGTGAATAAAACACCTGAATAAAATATGCTTTACAGTTGGGTAGTAGCTCAAACAAACTACAAAGGAATTATATTTATAAAAATCGGTCTATTCGGCTTGAAATCCCTAACCCCAAATGGAGGGGTAATCCATTCAACATATGTATTCTGGAAAATTGTATGCATTGTTTGCTCACACTGGTTGTATATTTCATATGGTTGTTTAAATAACTTGTTTTGATTATTGGGAGTTTGGTGTTTAATTGTGGAAATAATTCTCATTAAGCGTATAGCTTATACCCTAGGAGTAGGCGCGGTACGGTTCAGTCCGGTTCGGTTCGCCACCCGAACCTAATTGAACCTAAAATAACGATTTGGTTATTTTTATAAAAACGAACCTAACCTTACGATTTGATTCACTAATTTTTCGAACCTAAAAAAAACAGTTCGGTACGGTTCGATATATGGTTCGAACCATATAAAAAAAAAAAAGAGAAGTTGCAACACCTGTAAGGCGGTAATCAAACATTTGTCATCTATGGCCAAACCAACAATGCCACTAGAATGTTAGAAGAGTATTAGATTGGTCATATTTCCTATATAAAGTCCTAAGAATGATGTCAAATTTCCAAAACAAATAAAAATTCAGTTGCATATCTTTCTCAAGCAAAATCACAGAACATCTGCTGGTCATTCCTCGACATACAGGGCCAATAACCAAAAATACTTACACAGTTCCTAGTTAGCAACAGAATTTCTAGGACGTTGCAAATCATAGTTAGGATGGTGTTCCTTGTATTGGTCTTCGAACCAGGATTCAAAACCAGATAATACAAAACTGAACTGATCCTGATTTTGTACATCCTTAAAATGACTTGCATAATCACCTTCACCCAGGCATAAGTCCTGCAAATTTTGCAGTGTGTTCACACACGTGTCTCCAGAGGTGGTGTCTCCAAGTGAGGAGTAGTACTCTTCCCAGCAGTTGCTAAGAAATCTGATTTACTGCCAATTCTCGTAATGCTCATATGACTGTTCTTCTCTGTCATGGAATTCATGCGAGTACTGATCCTCAATCTGTATTCTATAACTGAAATCATCTTCACTTTCAGAAGAGGATGATAGCTAACATGGTCCAAAGGAAATGAATGGACCTCAGAATTGGGATTGGAAAAATGCGTAGAACCAATAGGTAGTTGATAGAATTTTTTTTTTTTAAATTAGTAAGACGGTTCAATTTGGTTCGAAATTACGAACCGAACCACGAACCGTGAACCGAACCGAACTGAAAAAAAAAATCAAATTTTCGGTTCTGTTCGGCTCGGTTCACAGTTCGGTCGGTTTTTTTGCCCAGCCCTAACGAGCGTAAATGTTCTGCAAAAGGTTCCGGAATAGTGAAAAATGAGAGTAAACTTTTCTATAATAGCTCAATATGATTTCTTTTTTCTTCTATACTTTTCTTTCAAAACTCTTCTCTTTATATACTTTAAATCAAAATAGTCAGATATGAAAAAAAAAATTCTAGTAAACATCTTCAACATTATCTTCTTGTTGTCTTTTTGAATTTGAAAAACCGTGAAAATATTTCCAATAATCCCATGAGGATTTGAAATCTGCATAAAATCTGTTGAAGATGTCTTTTTTGTTGTAATAAAAATGCTACAATTTAAATTTGAAATCCCATGAAAAAAATTTAGAAAATTCGTCCAATAATATGTGCTTAATTTTTCCTTGATATTTTTAGCAATATATCCCATAAAATCTTCCAGAACTTTATCTCATGGTTATATGGATAACTTCCATATAATTTGAATATGAAATATCCAAATAAAAGTGATAATATCTTATAATATCTTCCAACAAGATATTCTCCAACAAAAAGCATAGAAATAAGTCTTCCACGGATAAGGTTGTTTACATATCCCATGATTTGAGGAAGTGTAATATTTTTTTATAACTACAAAATCCTTGCCTATCCTTATCCGATATTCTTCGAGTAAATCTTCAACAAAATAACTTGAAATCATCCTTGTAAAATGTAGTGAAATTAATATGTTGAAATCTTGATGAACAAAACTATGAACAATAATGAACATGATTTAATGAACATGATTTAATTTTTATAATATAATCCCCAAGATATTTAATCTGACTTTTGTGAAATGCATCTAGCACATTATCCAAATATGCTTGACAAGTGAAGCTGTGCCTTCATCATCATTGAATATCCAACTTATATAGTTTTTTTTTTTTTTTTGTAAATCTGAAAAAATTCATGATAGACTAGGTTAAAGGTTCCGGTAAACTTTTGACCATGTTTAAGCATTTCTATTTTCAAACACAAAACTTCTTACAGAGCACCGGTTTACTATTTACTTTCTAATAAACCTCTACAATAACTTCTATCGAACTTTTTCACTATAAAACTTCTTTAAATCATCTTTAAACTTGTTCAAAACAATCTTTCTCATATCTAATATCTTGTGTTTGAAAAAATAGGATCTCATAGCCTGTACTTATTAAAGAAACATGTTAGATATTTTTAACTCTTTTTGTTATCATCAAAACTCATTCAGAGAACTCAACACATATGACTATGTTACATAATATTGGTTCGTCAAAGACTTAAAAATATTTTTGATATATTTTGTAAAAGCAACCAAACACATGAAAACATTTCTAAGTAAAACACTTTTCTAATAGCATTTTTCTTTTCTCAAAACAAACAAGGCCTAAGTCATGAAACTACTAAGCAAATTATCTTATGCAGTGTTAAACAAGATGTATAGAAGCTAATATAGTTGAAAAGGTCTATTTTTATATATTACATATTAGTTAGAAAAATGATATGAGAATATATTAGCTTTTCTATAGAGGGTTTGAGAACCTAAATAATAAGAGATAATGTAAAAAATGGTACCTAAATATTCATAAAAAGTTTATTGAAGTACTTGAAGTTTGGTTTTGAATGATATGGTACCTAAAGCAAGTTTTTACATACATTTTTCCTACTTAAAGTTTGGTTTTGAACAAATTAGTACTTGAAGCAAATTTTCACATATATTTTTCCTACCTAAAGCAAGTTCAAGTAGGTACTTGAAACAAATTTTCGCATATATATTGTGCTTACCTAAAGTAAGTTCAATCAAGTAAGAAAAATATATGCAAAAAATTGCTTTAGGAATCAAATTATTAAAAATCAAATTTCAGGTACCTAATTAAACTTTTTGTGAAAGTTCAGGTACTAAATTGTTCAAAACCAAACTTCAGATATCTGATTAAACTTTTTTGCGAAAGTTCATGAACTATTTTGACATTACTACAAATAATAAAGATGATCCTTTCACGCTTGGTAAAGTCATAAGAAAACATACTAGATAAAAGGCAAATTTATCAAGTGCGGCAAGAAGAAAGTTAGTGATGTCTTCAATTCTGGAAAATTCAATGCAATATTGTCTAGAAACTAGATCAAATTATGAGCTTGTTGAATAAATTGGAGAAGTTGAATAGGACCTTTCTATGGGTTCAACTGAAGGGAAGCATAACATGTAGGTAAGTAAATAGAAATAGGATTAGAGCATAAGGAAAAGCAACCTACTATGGATTCAACTAATAAAAAAGAAAATTAAGTTGGACCAATAAGAAGGAAAATGCAAGTTGAGCCTAAGATAGTTTAAATGCTTGAAAGTGATAAAGGAATGTTATGATAACAATCTTGTGATGAGAACTACTGTGAGGAAGATTGTAAGTTTTGGATCCCAAGCTAATACTTTATAATTCCTTTTAAGTAGCCCTCTTACCTAAAAATCATGATACTTTGATGTTTGAATTACTTGGTGGGGTTTAATTTTAAATGCTTTACTTTCCAAATAAAAGTTCATTTGAACTCATCCATTGATTACAGCATTGAGACAGAAGATAATAAAATATGAAGGACACGAGAGGCAAAACTACTGTTAAATTGTCAATGAGGCTCTTATAAGAGAAAAGGAAGCCTATTCATGTTAAGGATATTGGTCACTTGGGTTTGATACCCCCACCATCGCTAAAGCATAGTTCCTAACATGAGCAATCCTTCATGATGGATTCTTTACTAGAACTAATTGAAGTAAGTATATGGTTGAGTTGGAGGTTAGTTGTGTCATGCATGGAAGAACCTAAAATGGGTCAAGATATTTGTAGAGATTGTCATGTTACTAAGGAAGGTCGATAGAAGTTGAGCTACTCCTTTAAAAACTCTTTTAACCTAGATTCTTTTGATTAGTTAAAATTTGATGGGAGGACCAAGAAAGATGAGATAAAGACCATGGGAATTTGGCATAGGTGGTATATACCAAGTTCACTAGGGAAATGTCCTTCGAGTATTCTAAAAAAAATAGACATCAATGCAACATAGTCCGATTCCTAAATTGAACCAAACCCATTAGTTTTTTATTCAAAATGTAGAAACCAAAATCTAAAGTCTAAACCATGGAGCTGGTCCAATTTCTGGTTCTTGAGAACCATGGGTTCCCACAATCGGGTTCCACTTCCTTAGGAATAAAAAACTATGATACTTAAAAATAAAAAGTAAATAATTATGCTGAATTTAAGTTAAAAATATCAAACAAACTTTTTAAATTGAAATAAAATTGGGCCTAATAATATTTTTTAGTCTATTAATTAAAAAAGGAAAAAAAATTAGAGTTATGCATTTATTTATATGTAAACACTTCCACTTTTAGTTGTAACTAGTTTTGAGTTAACGTAATGCAGATAAATATTTTATAAATAAATGCAAGACAACTAATATTTGTGTACTACTGTTAGAATTGTCTAAAAAGAAAATATTCCTAAAGTGGTTAAAACCAAAAGGTACGATAGTTAAAATATAAAAATATGGTATATTTGTTCATGAAGTACAATAACTATTAGAAATTTTTAAAGAGGTTACACTTTTAAAATGATTGAAATGAAAAGATATAATAGTTAACTATTAGAAAATTTTAAATATGTGACAATTGAAATGAAAAGGCACAATAATTAGAATAAAAAAGGTATAATAAGAATTATATATTATAACAGTTATTAGTTCAATGTGAGATTAAAAATATCAAAATACAAATAATTTCACAAATACAAAAACAAGTACTACAATGTTAAGAAAGGAGTTCATTTTGGTTATAATGTTTATATAAACTCAATAACATTATTTCAAGTATATTTATTACTTAAATTAATAATAACAATACATTAAATGTCATGAATAGAGAATAAATATTCATTATTGATATGAAAATAGTTTAAATATTGTTTCATATGTACAATTACTTTTTTTTTCTAATTTTCTTTTTTTTTTCACTTTTGTGGCATGAAACTATTTGAATTACTGGTTTAATAGTTATCGAACCGACAATTCCTAAACTGCTGATTAGGCGGTTTAAGAAATGTACTGGCTAGACCCAAAGAACTAGTGAGTATTTAACTGGTTCAGCCTACCTTCCCGGACCAATTTTTGGTTCAGAAACCAGGTCCTGATGATCATACGTATCAAAATCCATTTATGATATCTTGTTAGGAAGCTGAACATCGAAGCGTTGTTGTCGTTTTGTAATTCGCGAGCTTCAAACATCTTAATTGGAACGGATTTTGAAGGTGTTATTAAATAAATGAATGAATCTCACTCTAGTTATTCCTTCTTTCCGTTCGTGATTATGTTATGTAAATGTAAGCAAAGAACCTCGGGTTTCGCTCGCGTCTTGTTTTGCAAAGTTTTCCGGGAAAGCAACGACAGTCGTTGGTCACCTTACAAAGGAAGAAGAAATGAAAATTTTTATTTTTATATGAGAGCATCTTTTATTCGTCTCACCAGTTGGTCGAAATAATTACCAGGTAATGTTAAACTTAACACTAAGGTATTTTTATCTTATATAAAATTATTATATTATTTTATTATTAAAGGTATTTTAGACAAATTCTGTTATATATTCATTTATTTCTATTTCATAGGAATATGTTTACTATTCTCTTATTCATTCTATACTATGCTATTTTTTTAAATTCCAATTCGTTCTATTTTAAGTAATTGTTGCCTATAAACCTACCATTAAGTCATATTTAGTATATGGAAACTTTGAGAATAAAATGGATGATATGATATAAAATAAATAGAATATCAATAAGATAGTATTTATTAAAAATGTCCAAAATGAAGTAACAAACCCCATTAGCAGGACTCTTGCAACCTAACAATATTAACACTCGTCTCCAAATAGGACAGATTGGATCCAAATTCTCTCTCTGCCATTGTAATTGAGGGAAAAAAATGAAAAGATAATAAACATAGTAGGATAGGACTAATAATTTAAATTAAATAATATTGGGTCTGTTTGTTTATTGGTAGATTTCAGATATAGATCAGATACTTCTTTTAAACTTTTTTCTAACAAATTTTCTATAAAGAATTAGATATAGATAAAAGAAAATTGGCCGTTCTTATTAAAATTAAATATAGATAAAATATAAATTATAAATCAGACATATTTACACATATTATTTTAAAAAAAGATATAGATACGAATTAAAAACAGACCATCAAAACAAACCCTAAAGAGAGTAGAAATTGATATGGCTAATTACAAGAGATTACAATTCAAACTTTTAAATACACTTTTATACATGAAAATCTTGAAAAAGGGAATAAAACTCAGAATTGGGATTCCATTTTTAATCGATTTTCGTATAAAAATTCCTTAGGTGATGAATCATGACTTACAGTCGACAATAATTCTTAGTTGATAAGGAAGAGGCCACCGAGAGGCTTTGGTTTCCATGAGAAAGTTTTCAAGTCAGCCGCTTTGATAAATTTATGCTTATTTGAACTTTCGATTGCCTTTTTATGGAGATTTTGATGGAAATAAATTAAGTCCGTCATAAATTATTTGAGTTATTCAGAAAAAAATTATTTGAATTCAACTCTATTTTTGTTGGAATTCAATTTAAAAATAACCGACTCAAACTTGAACTTGAGCTACTCAAATAAATTATCGTGTTAAGTTTGAGCTTTATAATACTTTGATCGAATTAAATTTGAGCTTTATAATACTTAGCTTGATGACTTTATGAACCTAATCTAGTTTGAGTTGACTATCAACTACCTTGAGCAAATTTTAAATATTAATGTTACTTCAATTAACATCAAAAATATTTTTTTAATAAAATAATACTAAACAAGCTTAATTGAATCGATGTCAAGCTTATATAGTGCTATTTTGAAATCGAATTTGAACTTAAAATAGTTTGTTCAAGCTCAAGCCAAACTTGAACTTTGAAATTTCAAGTTAAGCTTCAATCGAGCTTAAGCTTAGGATTACACTATTTTAACTTGACTCGATTGCAACCTCTACCCGATTACAAAATAAATTACCTTAAAATACCCTCAAAACGTTGATATAAAGATATAATTTGCAATGGACACACGTTTTTAAGGCTATCTAACCCTAATTCACTAAATCTACACTTTCAATCTGCTCCCCGCTCGGTCACAATAGTATTATAAGAAACTCAACAACAAATGCAAATATTTCTCACGGCTTGTGGAATGCCAGCTGAGGATGTGAGCCAGCCAGTTGCATTTACATTAAAAATGAAATAATGGATTTAAACATATGTTGGGTTTTTATCATTTCCAGAAATCCATGCATGTCGATCGACATCAGCCATGGCTGTTTCATCAAAAACAGTAGTGTGCAATCAACTGCAAAGGTAGCTCAGCATGCCCCGCCGAGAAACAGGAGAGCTCGTGTTGCTTGCACCATGATCTACTCAGTCTAGGCTTTTTGAAAGCATCAAAATTCATCCATAACTCTAATGCAATCATTCTTGTCCCATTCCTTTGGAGGGGCAGCATCTTCCGTCATCTTTTCTTGACCACGCCAAAAAATCTAAAACCAATATATATTATTAAGGATAGTATCACAATCATTTAATCTAAAAGTTTAAACTTATAAATAAGTATGAGCATTATATTTATTATAGGATACTCACCCTCACTTGTGAGCTGACTTTAACCTTTTAAACTTCCGTATTATATGGTTGTGAGTTATTATATTTATTATATAACACTCTCCCTCATTGTTAGGAAAAGATAAGACCTTTTTCCCCTTACCAAAGCGATAACCAACAAATAACAATAACAAAAAACAAAGAACATTAAATTCAATAGAACAAAACTCCAAAACATTGTTAGTACGAAGACGTTTTACCTACTTCCCTATCTGTTTCTCAATCATGATCTTCCACTCCTTAAATGTAGGTAGTACGATCTTCTGTTTAAGAAGAATACCCAAATTTTTTGGAGATCATCAATCATTATCAACATATAATAAGCACTTCCTCTAAAAGGCACTTTAGTTGGTCCGCAAAGATCTAAATGTTTGTAATCGAGTGTGCCCTTCGTGTTTTGAGTACCTATGGTGAATCTGACTCTCTTTTGCTTTCCAAAAACGCAGTGTTCACAAAATTTAAGATTACCAATGCTTTGCCCAACAAGAAGTCATCTTCTACTCATTTAGCCATACTAGCTTCACTCATATGCTCAAGACAAATGTGCCAGAATCTAGTAGCATCATCATCTAACAAGGAAAAAGAAGCGACAATTGCATCACCTATTACTATGGAACCCTACAAAACATACAAGTTAGCATTCTTTTTTGCCCCTTCTTCACCACAAGGGAATCCTTACTGCTCTTCAGAACTCCATCTTCACCAGCGTACTTATACCCTTTTGAATCAAGAGTACTCAAAGAAATTAAATTTCTTTTCAGAACAAGCACACGTCTCACATTACCAAGTGTCTTGACAATATCATGAAACATTTTAATTTTAATTGTACCAATACCTAGAACCTTGCAAAAAGCATTATTTCCTATCAAAATGACACCTTTAGAAACCTTTTCACATGTCAAAAACCAATCTCAATTGAGACATATATAAAAAGTACAACTAGAATCAAGAATCCACTCCTCACTTGTTTAAGGATCATCATCAGAAGAAGTAAAAAGTTCTCCACTACGGTGGTCTTTGTAACGCCCTAAATTAAATGTATTACAACTCGTCACGTGTCCTTCTCTTGTTAAGAACACGCTAAGGCTATAATATACTAAATCCACTAGTTGTCAATTCAAATCATCAAAACTCTAAAAAATGGATACTTTAAAATCTCATATCAAAATCTCATAAACTATACAATCCAGAACTTCAAATCATCTGAACCAAAAGAAACCTAATAACAAGTTCCATAAAGTTTTAAAATATCAAATCTTAATATGTTCTCAATAACTATTCTTACCTACTTCCACACCCAAAAATCTACTGACCATCACTGGTAGTCTAATCCACTATCGCTTTCCCCATAGTCTAAGAATACGTCGTATCCTATCAAATCATAAATAATAGAATCTTCACCTGTACATGGAGGAAAAATAAGGATTGAGCGAAAAACGCCTAGTACGCTAAACCAAAAACCCATGCACATGATCAAGCAATAAGCAATATCACATACGACTTAGATACTAATGCAACAAGCACCAATTATTATCTTCAAATTAGCCAAACAACCAACACAGTTTAGAACTAATGTACACTAATCCCAAACCCGGAGTATCTCATGACTCCTTAAAAACATCCAATATAGAAAATAGATAATTATATACATATATGGTGTTGGAAATCTCCCACAGACCCAGGTGCCGTACTCGCACTACTCCTAAACTACCAGAATCATCTCTATGCACGAGTCCACTCGGACAACCTCACACATAAATCAGGTTGCCAGCATTAGTATCACACTCTGCGTGGCCTTTACTAACTGCAGCCAAGCACAACCAACACTCGATTCAATTAAAGTCGAATAAGAATTAGTCAAGTTTAATAACTAAACCTACAAGCACAAATAATCAAACATGGTAAGGTCGTACCTAGATTCGCTTTCCACAACTTCAATATCATTAATCCTTTACCACATATATTAACCTTAATTCACCAAAACCTAAATAATAACATACATCAATTCAAAATTCAATTTCATATTCATATTAAACCTGAAACCTAAAGTCCACAATCTCAAAACATAAGATTTTCTATATTAGATCTACATACCTGCCCTCTAAGAACACCAAACAACGAAACCCTAAAATGCCAATTTCTCCAAATTCCTCAAAAACCCTAAAATCCTCAATCGGAAATAGCTCAACTATCAAACAAGATTCCATCGCTTAACATAACAAAGATTGAAAGGATTCAGTATTTACCTTAAACCTTGGATCTCACACCTTCCTGACTGTAGAACCAAGATCTCCAAATCAACACCAATGATATGGAGAATCTCTAATTCATAAGAATACCTGTTCACCATTGTTTATGCATTCACAAATCATCTTCAACAACATATATATTTAAATTCTCCTAACAACTTAAGATCTATGAATTATTGTTATGGATTGAGTCTTACCTTCTTCAATTATTGTAGATCTGAAATCCTTAATTTTCCATACTTAGGGTTTTCCTTCAATTTCCACCGAAGATCAATTCCCTTCACCAATCAACAACACAAACTTAGAAAGAAAACAACCTAGAACGAACTAAAAGATTAGGAGAGGTTACTTGCCCAATTCCTTGATGAAATCCACCTTGGAGAGTGTTTGTTAGGGTTTCTATATGCTTAAGAGAGGTTATAAAAGGTTAGGACTGGTTATAGGATGCATTTATATGGTTGTAACTCGAAGGGATATAGGCTGGACGAAGGGAAAACAAAGCTAGCGGCTTAAAACTCTCAGGTAGCAAAATATCATCCAAGGCTGCCACTTAGGCCGGCGGCCTTCTTAGGTACGCTAGCGGCTTACCCTTGTACACCGATGGCCTAAAGGCCGGCGTATGACTAATTTGCTAGTTCGCATAATTTTTTTTCCTTCGAAACTCCAAGCTAGAGTTTAGGCCGTCGTCCATTGTATTTAGGCCGGTAGCTTAGAATTATAAATTGGCAGCTTATATGCAGGCCTACTCCAAAATCATCCAATCATTCGCACTTGACTTCCTCGTGTCCAAATTCATCTAGGGTTTTGATTGAGAAATGGTGTGATGAATTCATAGGTTAGATTTATTTATATAGGTATATTGCTTAGGAAAAAGGCTAGGTTCATGTCCAATTTAAGCAGTCAAAATCCATTCTTAATCAATTCTTTGCCATGTTGACACAATACAATTATATTTAAACTTTGACCATAAAACCTTCTTATTTAAAATCCTTTGACACTTTGATCCTTCTTAATAATTGTTTTATATACTGTAGGGTTGACCATAA
Organism: Combretum micranthum; assembly: GCA_024138025.1. NCBI lineage: Eukaryota > Viridiplantae > Streptophyta > Magnoliopsida > Myrtales > Combretaceae > Combretum > Combretum micranthum. The sequence goes on along the minus strand of JAMXBD010000500.1, from coordinate 788,063 downwards.
AACCCTCTTATTTTATATCAAATGACACACTTGCCCTTCTTTATAATTTATTTATCTTTATATTACAGTCTTCAACTACATCAACTTCACTAGATTTTTCTGGTTATCTTACATTTTGATTTGTAGCAGCTTTCTTGCTCTTATTCTGCAATTTATAACACTCTAACTTGACATGCCATTTCTTCCTACAATACCTATAAATTTTATATTTATTTACAAACTTTGATCTACCTCTTGAATTTCCACTAGAATTCCATTCTTGACTCTTACCATAAATAACTAGGCTCCCAGCTTGAGGATCAGATCTAATCATAAGATGCTACATCTTGTCAAAAGAGCCTAAAGCTTCATAAACTTCATCAATGTAAGAGAATCATGATTATATAAAATAGTCTCTCTAAAGGTCAAATAAGAGGGAGGTAAAGAACATAGTAGAATCAAACCTAAATCCTCTTCATCATACTTAACCTCCAAAGTTTCCAAATAAAAAACAATTTCTTTAAAAATGGTTAAGTGATCTTCTAGAGACCTACCTTTTGTTAAACGGTAGAATAAGCCACTGCTTCAAATGTAACTTACTGGTCAAACTTTTCGTTATACACAATTGCTCCAATTTCAACCATAACGTAGCAGCAGTCTTCTCCTTCAACATATCTTGCAATATTTGATTTGACAAATGTAGATGAATTTGAGAAAGAGCTTTTTGATCCTTACGTTATTTTTCTTCAGGTGACCATGACAAAGGCATTTTCTCAAACCCTAATAGCGCATCATCCAAATCCATCTATGCAAGAATCGCTCACATCTTGACCGACTATAATGAAAATCTAGTGTTGCGATCTAGCAATGAAATATCATAATTCATAGTTGCCATTATAGTGAGAAAATAAAACCTTCTGCTCTGATACCAGTTTATTATAAAAGCATATGAAAAATAATGGCAAGGAAACGTAAAGCATACACACAGATTTACGTGGAAAACCTTTCACAGGAAAAGTTACGGGTAGAATAGGGAGAATTCACTATATGTTAAAGAAGAAGTACAAGTGTGTTATTACAAGAGAATAACCTAATTTCATAGACCCTAACAAAACACATTTATAGTTGTATATTACAAGCTCAAAATCGATGGCAAAAAAACCAATGCCGGCAGCTTAACTAAAAGCCGACGATGTATATGAATAAGCCGGCAACATAAGTGCCGGCCTAGCCTGAACCTTAGCTTCGGAAATCAATACAAGGCTGGTGACCTTGACTCCAAAGTTGGCTACTTTGGACTGGATTTGGGTCACATATCTAACATCTTTCCTCATCAAATGCCAAAACTTCATTAAACAAGCAATAACATAAGTACTAATGTGTTAATTGGTGTCATAGACTCATAGTCATGTCTTAATATGGTGGCAATGCTGTGTTTTTCCCTAAATAGTACTTTTAAATATTAAATATGTTGTATAGTATCTCATACCTCATGTCATGCTAGCAATGGCAAGTTAATTTAGCCAATCCTACCAACCTTAACTCACTGCTTTTCTTTCCTTTTGCATCAAAATCCCAATTTTAAGCCTAAGATTTATTGCTTTGGTACCCTTTATCATCAAATTATGACATTCCACTCATTTCCTTTTAAAATTCATAATTTATTTCTAGCAGACAAAGTATGTTAAATTTTTCAATGCTAGATAAATGTTAAAGATTAAAAATTTTTCAATGCTAGATAAGAACAAATTGATGTAATTTAAAAAAGTGAAATTAAAAACATATTCACGGAAATTAATTGTAACTAAAAAGAAATGAACAAAGAAAATGATAAAGATTCAAGGGTTTATCAGCGGAGGAAATTTGGAAAATAAAAAAATAACATGCACGATTGCAAAAGTTTGTTACAGAAAGATTGTTTGTTTTTTAGAATCCAAATGCTTTTCTTTCCTTTTTGTCTTTACTTTTTTCCCTTTACAATAGCAATTACAAACTCAATGACCAATCGCCATGCCATCTTATTTTCTCTCTCCACTTCCTTTTTTTCTAGGTCAATAACTTTCATCTGGATCGCAAAAAGTGTAAGGACCTTGTACCCTCACCAGCCATTAAGCATTCCTCAAAGAATCCTCTTACTCCTCAACTACTTTCGATAAGGATATCCGATGGAAAACAGAACGAATAACGTCGCCACCACCGCTCCTCCTATTACTGCAACTACTACAACTTCCCTAAATAAAGAAAGCAACATATTTCGCAATAAAAAGCAAATGTAAATTAATGAATTTGCAATAAAAAATGTAAATTACTAAAAAGATGGAGGAAAAAAGAAAATCCCAAAACTGTACAGTAACAAAGTTCCAAATATATATATCACAATTTACATAAGGTTCTGGAAGAGGGGTGGTTACTTTTGGTGGCACATAACTGCCTTAATGTACATGTTGGGACAGAGGGAGAGATGAAACATGGACATGTGGACTGGAGAACTTCGATTCAAAGAAATATTAAAAGAAAAGCAAACTAAAGGAGTAAAATTACTATAAGTGCAGTTCGCACCAATTGCTTCTTTTCAAAAAGAAAAAAAATATATATAATTGCATTTAATAAGGGAAGTAAGGAATACTAAGGTAAAAAAAAAAAAAATAGGTAGATGGCCAAATCCCTCCCTCCCCTCCCCTCCCCTTCTCTTCCCTTCCACTATATAATATCTATGTTATTAACCACAACCTCTTTATTCTCTCCACCATAAAATTATGTTTACAACATGTTTAACTGCTCCCCCTCACACTTTTAAAACTTTTAACTATCCACATTTGGTACCTTATCCCTCTCACACCTTCAACACGATACAATTTTACTTGACATACATTTCTTTCTTGATTCTCATTTCCTAGAATGGCTTATTGCCTATGGTTACTCATTGTCTCTATCTCTCTCTACATTTAAACCATTCCCATTTTTAAAACTTAACCTAAACCAAAATTCTAATCAAATTATGTCTAACCCCATTTATTATTTACTCTCCTTCTTTGAATGTATGGATTGAAGGCACCAAAAAGTTCTCAGAAAGCACAAATATTTTCATCATTATGGCACGTAGCATTGACATTATAAGAAGAAAAGTAACGATTCTTAATTCTATTGTATAGATATTGATGTTCAAAGTAGCTTTTTCATTCATATTTGATCTAAAAATATTCATAATTCATTTCCCTCAAATTATGATTGTGGTTATTTTTTAGTTAGGATAATGTTTAAAATTATATCATTGATATATTCATCTTAGATGTTTTACCTTGCATGTGTATTTAATTGGAAAGGACTATTGTTAGTTCATCATAAAAGTTAACAACTTTTTTTTAGCAATAATGAAAGTTTTGTTTTGCTTTCTTTGTTCAGCTCTTAATGTCGTAACCTAGCATGACCATACCTCCCTCAATTTTGACTTCAATAGAAAAGATGTTCTCATCTGTCTTTTCTCTTTTTTTTGCGTAATACTAATTTAAGGTTGTATTTTCATCAACATATTTAGTGATTATATATAAAATAGATTTTTTTTTGGTAATTTACATTTTGATTGATTAAATTATTTATTTATTTATTTATTATATATTTGTAGAGGTAATTTTTGCATTGAAAAGCATGAAAGCAAGAGAAGATATTATTTATGAATTGTGCTATAGTTAATTTTATTGGAGCAGTAACAAAATTATAAATTTAATATTTTAGTGGAATAGTTTATTTCCTTTTTTTTATCATTATGAATTCATTTCAAGTGAATATAATATATTATGTGTTATATACCATACCATGCTAATGACTTATGATGCAAATGTGTAAATGGAGTGATCTTTTTTTAAGCAGCAATGTTGTTTAATGTAATACTTGATGGATAAAACTTAGCTATCATAATAAAATGGATTTTTGTTTTTATAAGTTTGAAAACATAGTACAATAGAAAGTGGAAAACTGTTAAATCGTTGATATCATATAGAAAATATGGATAAGAAATAAGAAATATAATTTAGAAATATGTTTAATTATTGCCACTAATGTTAATTTCTACATCATTTATTACAATATTTTATAAAGGTGAGGTTTTAATTATCTTCTTTGTGATTAGGATTTAGTAACACTAATTGAAAGTGTGAATATTATACAATGTTATTGCATAAACTTTTAGATTATATAGAGATGGGATTATAAAGCAGTTAGCAGGATGGGTGTGTTTTCTTTTCTTTTCTTTCTTTTTTTTTTTTTTTGTCATAATCATGTTACGGCTATCAATGAGAGAATACATCATTTTAAGGCTATGAACAGAAACTATATATTTCTTTTTTTTTTTTTTTATGTATCTTTTCATACTGTTGTATTTTTTTTATTTTCAATTCATTTAGAAATTGTGTTAAGATTTCAATTTTATTATAGCTTAAAATTTAACACCATCCACTATAAAAACATTTGTAATTACAATATTGAATAAAATACAATCACAATTTCAACTAATTTTATTTTCCAACACATTTAGTTTGCTTTAAAACTAAAAACAAGAGACGTGATTTACTTTCATTGCACATGCTTTAATATGACCTACCTAATAATGAGATATCATTTGCTAATTACCACACCAAAATTGTGATTTTAAGACGGGATATCGAAGTCATTCATCTTATATATAGCATTTGAAAAAAGCGATGTATGTGCAAAATAGTTGAGGTAAATCACGATTGGATACGATGAAGTATATCGCTTTTTCCACACTTGAATAGGTACAAGTGGAACTTGATGTTGCAATTCATTCACGCAATTTATGTATGAAATCTAACATCTTGATTCACAAACACGATTTTGCAACGGGAATTAGTATTAATTTGTCCAACATGTACATTGGTAATTTTTTTTCATCATAATAGTAGACAATATTAGTCCCTTTTATTGGGTTTAACTTAAAATGACACTATAGTTTAGTAATTTTATCCAAAACTGCTGAAATGGGATATTGTAGGCAGATTCTACAACTTTGAAAAACATATAATAAATGAATAGTAGTTCATTTATCCTTACAAGAAATTGCAACAAAGAATACAATTCTAAAATTTTCCACTAATGGTAATTTTATAGAATAATTATTCATCAACTAACTATAAAAATATAAATAGACACTTAATAAAGAATAATTATATATTTGACTTTTTACAGAGTGAACCAAACGTGTTTTAATATGGTATTAAGTTTATTCGCACATAGGCAATCAAACGATAATTTATATTACATATCAATTATCCAATCATTACAAAAAGGGTAACACAGTTTGAATATCAGATTTTCTATCCAATGTATAAATTTTCAATCCAATAAAATGCGGGCTTTTGTCCGACTAAAATCTTCACTTGAGTTAATCCTGCAAAAAGCCACATTTAGGCCCAAACTTATAGAGTCCTAAACCAAATGAAATATAATTAACATAAACTCATATCCCAATTGTATATATAAAAACAAATTATTATTGTTGTTGTTGTCGTCGCTATTGTCATCGTCGTCATCGTCAAATTCCATAATTAATCAAAGATGATTATAATGTCAAGACATTAATAATATAACAAATTTTAGTCACTTTCATACAATCTTATAAATCTAAACATTCGCAACATTCACATTTTCACACATTCATCCTTTTATATTGCTGCCAAGGAGCTTTTGGTTTCATCGGCTAGTAATGTTTAATCATCAAAATTTCTTAAACCCCAAATAACCAAGTAAAAAGGTCATGGCTATTGACAACATATTGCATGCTCAATCTATTATAGATATGAATATGTAAAGGGATTGAATTATCAATAATAATTCGCCATTTATATAAATTTATATTATATTTAGTATCCATTAACTCTTATGAAATTATAAATGCAAAATAAGTTAAGAAACATCAAAATTTAGAAACTAGATATTAGTAAACTGTTCTGTTAGGTGTGGTGGTTCGAGGAGGAAAGAAATGATGAAATGAAGAGGAAGATGGGAAAAGTAAAGCCATTGTTGGATCGAGACCCATGGTAGTCCTAGTGTATATGGAAGTTTGGTGGTAGGGATTTATATGACGTTTAGTATGCTAGAATGGTTTGAAATGGAAGGATTAGAATGAGTAGCAAAACAATAAATTCATTCATTTGTTTAGATATATTAATGGGATAGAACAAAATGGATATAATATTTATCAAAAATACCTAAATAATATATGTGAATAATAAAATTTAAAGAATAAAAATTAATTGTAGTAATAACTATTAAAGAGCACGAAATGAAATGGTGATTTTGTCATCTCAAAGCAAAATCAAATTCCTCTTAAAATTAAAATCGTCAATTCCTAGAAATTGTGATTCTTGCTTTTGAAAATGTATCAAAATATAAGAATAAAATTACGAATGGAAACTCGAATCACAATTTTGTCTGGTAAATTCCAATATATCAAACATAACATTAGTGTATTTAATGTCTCGGTAATATATTCAATTCTTTAAGTGCGTTGTAATCAAAACTAGATGAAAAACTCATTTTTTTTTGTCGAGGCTCGTTAATGGTTTAATCTATTTTGATTATTCAAGTTTGCATCGAATATATATATTATGTATATTTGAGTTTCATTACAATCAAACCTTATAATTACTACCTCAATAAGCTTTGCATCAAACTTAGTGTAAGTTGAGGTTAAAAATGTTTAATTATTCATAAAAGACAACATTTTCAAATAAAGCAACTTTAAAAGTATAAGGAGTCGTGCTTAACATTAAAATTTTTAAAATGAATCACAGCTTCAGCGCAATGTCATGTTATTTTAATTCAACTCAACTTATTTATACCATTAGTAGTACAATTTAGTGTTATCAGTATGTATATTTTGAACAACATAGGTTCGAACCATCTTTTGAACGGAACAAACTTATTTGATCAAATGATAAATGACAAGTTCCTTAATTGTTAACACTATGATGAAAAATATCTAGGGTTTGGATGCTACCTATAAAGATCCGGCCTACTTAACCCAAATATTAAGTGTGCCAAATCTCTCAACCACGCATAATACCCAAATATTAGGAATAATATTCAAGCATTATACGTAAGGTTGTCTTAAAAAGAGATGTTTGTAATGACTGCCTGTTTAAAACAGATATAACATTCATTTCCTTTGAATTAAAAACATTACCACTACATAGGTAGTGGGTCATTAACTATATACAAGTCATACATCATATATTTACACATTACAACTTCCAAGGATCATATAAACATAGAAATCTTACTTACAACCCAACTATATTACAAATACAATTCAACTCAAAATACATTCCAAGGCTTAACAAATAAGCCTAAACACTTCACAAAATTTTACATCAAAAGGAATCTTAAGCATATACTAGGCCTCTCTCTCCTAGTCATCCATAGAATCCTCCAGTCAGTCTCATAACCCATATCGTCATAGGGCTCGTCATCAAAGTCACTTGCAAGATGGCAGCATGAGCCAAAGGCCCAGTACACAATAATGCAAACAAATACATATGCAATGCTCACTTAACTAAATGCAATGCAATAAATCACCACAACTTCATTATCTTTTAGTTAAGTGAATAGAACAACACTAGAGTATTCAAACTCTGATTCAAGCTTGGGAATTCTAGGAGTCCTGAGTAACAGCAGCTGCTCAGAGGGTTGATATAGATAAACCGGATATCTATATCTCCACTATCTAACCGAAAAGGAATATTAATAGCATCATTTAGGGTTCACACTCCTTTATACACTCCACTTATCCTGGTCTATAACATCAATTAGTTCAACGGTCTCATACCCGTGAACTAAAACATATTATTTCCTTCTGAGCCTAAGTAGAGAATATACCGATACAGTTAACCCTATTAGCTACTCACTTAGCCAATAAAAAAAAATCACCATTGCATCATGGTGAACCATTGCATCATGGATTTGAGTCATTGCATCATGACAAAGGATTGGGCTAAGTGCCTAAACTACTGTGCCATTGCATCATGACAAAGTTGTCGCTCCCCAGTTCCGGATTTAACGACGTAAAGCATAACCAATTTCAATATCTTTTATTAATCTTTGCTTGAGGTCAAATTGGTATATGCTTATCCTAAGTAACAATCAATCAAAGTATTATGTACCTGATTTGATTTGGTAATTGATGGGAATCTTCAACTGAGTATCTATCTCTTTCCACATAAATCAACTACATCACATTACCATCCTAATCAATCTTATATTTACTAGATTAGAACTTAGGAAAAATTATTGAACCTTAAGTAAAAACAATCCAAAGTCATCACATAACATATATACGACATCATACAAGGCAAATATTTGATTAAAAAGTCTTATATCATGTATTGGAAGATTAGAAAAACTTGAAATTTACAAGTCCACGCCGGCCATTAACGTTGGCAATGCAAATCTTAATGTCAGTAGTGTAGGATCATACGCCGGCGGCGTATAAGGTGGCATTAAGAAATATTCATTATGTACAAAAACTTGGAGTCTTTATGCCGGCAATGTCAACGTCAACGCCGGCAGCGTTTAAGAAAAGTTTTGAAAGGTCAGAAGTCAGGGTTCTAACGTCGGCAAATTCTGACTTCAACGTCGGCGACGTTTAAGAAAATTTCCAAAAGATCATAACTAAAAACATTAACGCCGGCATATACGCCGGCGGCATACGAGGCAACGTATACTGCAATTCACATTATAGATTTCCTCTGTTTTCCAACACAAAAATTTTACATTTTACCTCTTCAAACTCATTCCAAACCACATGAGAGCCTACTACAACTATCTATAATATGTCAAGCATTCTAAAGCTTTCCTAACCACTCACAACATTTCAACAAGAATTTAGCATATTAACTATTTGTATATACTACACATGCATATTCATGAATTAAGAGGAAAATAAGACATCTCAAACATCAAATAAACTTACCTCAATGTATATATAAGGCTTGAGGAAGGATTTTTGTGGTTGAGTCCAAGAAAACTTGATTTGGGTCTTAAAATTTTGGGCTTTGAAGGAATTACGAATTTTCCTCTCCTTTGTTCTGTTTTGGTTTGTCTAATTATGCAATTAGACTTTGATGTTTATCCTAATAAGTTGAATTGGTGGGCAGATTTGGAAGCTTGGGCCTTGTTTGGGCTGAGATTTCGGCCAAAAATCTGCTAAGCTTAAAGACTATAAACTTAGCTCAACATACACTTAATTACTACAACAACCATTTGCATTAACATAATAATTGAATAGCATAACTAAACTATCATGCTAAATATATTACTCTAGCTTATTATCTATTCACATACATTAAATCACATTTACATTACAAATACACTAATTCACTCAAACACATACACACATGCAACAGTCAATCTACATATATTAACTATAAATTAACTTTGGATCATTTCACTATCTTTACCAGCATCCAAATGCTGGCTTTTTTCAACTAGCATCCAAACACTAGAAGGTAGCATCCATACAGGAGGTAGTTTTTGGACGCTACATAGAAAAAAAAAATGTTCTGCTCTCATGGCAGCCAAATGTTAATTTATAGCGTCCGAACTCCGAGGTATAGTGTTCAAACGATAACCTTTTTTACTGACATGTTATTTTAGGTGACACCAGTAGTGTTTGGACGTCAAGGTGTGGTGTTTGGACACTCGCTCTAGAAAGCTAGCCGTTACAGTGTATTTAATGCAAAGTTGAGCTTAGGGATTTTGTATCCAATGTTCATATTTTTACATCTCAATATGCTAAAGTTGGTTCCTCCTCACCACCTCACCCTCTAAAAACACTAGAATCAGAAACCTCCTTCCCTATTAAGTAGCAAGGTAGGGTCCTAAGCCTAAAGTGTGAAAACACCATCTCACTTTCTGTAAGCAACACCAGATCTGAACATACACTGAACAATCCACTTCCTACTGAAAAGCTTATGGACTAAAAGCTGCAAAATCTAAGACAATAGGTAGTTCAATCAAAAGCAATAAATCGATTCCACCAAATCAGAAAGACCGGATGAAATTTGAATAGCTGAGATGAGAATACATATAGAATAGAACTACGTGACTTAGAGGACAACCCTAACATTCACTACATATCCATTATTTGATAAGAGATATTCGAAAACAGATAAACAAATTAGAGATAAAACAAGAACTACTCCATAGACCATTCTCTTTTTCACGTTGCCACTTCTTCAAGTCATCCTATCAAAGACAGTAAAAGCCAATCAAAAGAGTATCACGCATCTGAAAGCAATACAGTGCAGGCTAATCCTTAAAAAATCTAATGGACACTTTGCAAAAGTTGACGTTCATGGGACACTCCTTTGGCCTATCAACATATACAAAGCATATTACTTTACTAACAAAAGTATTTTCAACTTATTAAAATCAATAAATAATTTCACCAAGCATTAAAACGCCCATATGTGCCATCATCTACTTATTCCCCCCAATCCGGTAAATCAACTATATTGTAATTATGGAATAATATAAAAATAATACCTAAATTTTCGCAAAAAGTTCAATTAGGTACATGAAGTTTGATTTTGAACAATTTGTTATCTAAAATAAGTTTTCGTGGATATTTTTCCTACCTGAAGTTTAGACCATTTAGTTTTGACCATTTTGATATCTAAATAAAGTTTCATTGACTTTTTTTTTTTTTAAATATGATTGAACTTATCTCAGGTATGAAAAAAATCTACAGAAACTTTGTTCAAGTACTAAAATTATCAAAACTAAACTTTAAGAAAAAAAATCAACGAAAACTTTATTTAATTAACAAATTATTTCAAATGAAACTTTAGATACTTTACTTAAACATTTTACAAAAATTCAGATACCATATTTATCATTAACCAATAATTAATGACACCAGCTCCGCACAACTACATCAGCGAAAACGTGGCACATTAAGAAGTAAAGCTGAACATACATAAAGGACATACACCAAATAATTGACAGAAAAACCAATTAACTTATGCTACACTTCAAAGGTAAAAGTTACTTCCTTGCATTGTCCAACCTTTTGTCTCAATGTAAGAAAACATTGCAAGAATCGACATGTACCAATCATCAAAAAGCTGTTCATACACCAACTAAAGGAAAAGGCAATTCTGCAACATTGATCATAACTATTCAGATGAGATCTAAGGGATTGAGTTATATAAGCGCACCAAACACAAAAAGCGATGACGCTTGTTGAGGTATAACCTCAAGGATAAGCTAATATTCTCTCCATAAGGATATATCCAACGTTAAACGCACTAATAAAATTGAGATTAACTCAAATAACCCAACGAATTCATAAATGGATCCAAATCCAAAAGATAACCCTCTTATCCAGCTTGCCAGGGAACAAATTACAAGTGAAAACGTAATTGACGGAAATACAACAAAGGATAATCTCCAGAGAAATCAATATAATCTTCTTCTTGAGTCAACATTCCACGATAAGACTCCCCAAACCTACAAGCAGCAAAATGCAAATGATATTATTCAACCGCCTGAAGTAAATCCAATGGAAATCAATAGTGAAGCTTCACAAATTTTGAAGTCCCAGGAAAGAACAAAGGACAGATTTAACAGTTAATGCATAATGGACTTAATCATCAAAGGCCGCTTATCAAAATGAATTTTCATCCTACCATATAAAGAACAATGAGATCAACTCAGTAGCATCACATCCTTTATGAGAGATCAACCAGATGATTATACATGCTAAATTCCTCCTAGACAAACTGCGTTTCCTGGCTTTGTTGAAATCAAAGTGAGAACATCTTTTAAGTTATTATAACAAACATTCATGACCACAACAAAACTGAAGATCCATGCTAATAACATGCATCAATCAAACTCACTAATTAGATCACAGGATGACAGGAATAACTGAACCTTTACAAGCTTCTAAAACTTTGAAGCGTAAAAGAATGGTAAGTATGTAGAAATCTTTCAAGCAGAGGACTAGAGAAGTGGACCTGTGAGGGGATTTTAAACCTGATAATTTAGCACCATCTGGCCTTCCTAAGCCAACAATTCTAATATTTCACAGGACACAAGATTATTGCAATTCAAGTTGCATGGCTCAACAGCCAAGAATATACTCCCGAATTCCATTAAATATAACCAAATAAAAGACATCAACAAAGTTAAGCCAGGAAGAGCCCATTATAAAAATTGAAGAAGCTCCAAAGCAAGACTATTTCCATATTCAGAAATCCTCATGAGAAGATCTCTTTTCATACAGGAAAAACCTCTTAAGTTATAATCAAGCGCATGGAGGTAACCAATTCATCCCAGCACAAATAGAAGTCACACGCTTCCCATCCTGAATAGAACAAAAAAGAGTGATGAACAAGTAACTCCAAATAAAGCAAAGAGAATTTCACCAAAAACCCAGAGAAAAAACACCATCTTCAGGAGTAGAGAACATAAAACATGTGAGCCTCCACAGAAAAGGAAAAACTGCTGCTTTTGTTGTTGACAAAATCTTAACTCAAAAGAAAAGGGAATATCCCACATTGCTATATATTTTTGTAAATTGCTATATATCGAATAATGCAAGGCCGCCAAACAACCAGAAACAACAGAACCAGCAAAAGTTTCTAATACCTTAATCAAGCATAAAACAATAGTCAGTTTCAACCTTCAAGCTGAAATCCCTAAAGCAGGAGTGATGACCCCACAGAGAAAAAAATGTAATACTTCATACAAACCAACCTTAGAAATCACGAAATTCAAGAAAATCAAAACATTTGTGGCCATCATTTTATTTTTGGCTAAATGGCAATCATTTTCCCCAGCTTAAACGGCCAACTTTGGAAAGACCAGATATTCCCAACTCTCAGCTCCACAAAATATTAACCAATAAAATCAATTGACAAAATAAAGCTATCAAAAAGCCCACTATAGAAAAGAACCATGAGGAATTCAAGAAACTCCCAAATCAAGCATATCTTCCAAATTTTGCAACACCTTGTTAGGAGAACTCTTTTCCAGCACAAGAGTCAAGCGAAAAAACAAATGACAGAGAAAAACGAATAAGTACATTGAGATGCCCCGATATTAAACAAAGAAAGCAAAGTTTATTACAAAAAACCATGAACTTTCTGACCAACTCCCAAACCAAGATGATTTTCAAATTTTAAAATCTCTCAATTGAATCTCTTTTCCTATAACAGAGTCAAGCAGAAAAATACCATAGACAACAAAAACCACTAAGCTGAAAGTAAATGTTCAAATATTATTGAGGTTAGAATTGTGTTAGGGTATTTCGAACCCTTAGCACAGTATTATATATATACCATAAATGTAAAATTATAAAATTGTTCTTGAATAATATAATCAATTATCTTAACTCTCCCCCTCAAGCTGGAGCATACATGTCATACACTCCTAACTTGTTACATGTGTAATTCATTCGAACCCCTCTAAGTGACTTAGTGAATAAATCAGCAAATTGGTCTTCTGATTTCACATAGCGCGTATCAATTTCTTTACTCGACAACTTTTCACGAACAAAGTGATAGTCAATTTCAATATGTTTTGTGCGTTCATGAAACACTGGATATGATGCTATATGTAAAGGAGTTTGATTATCACATATCAACTTCATTGGTTGACTGTGGAAACCTAAGTTCTTTTAACAAATGCTTAAACCACAGTAATTCATAGGTTGTGAATGCCATTGCTCTGTGCTTAGAATTTGCACTTGATCTTGCTACCACAGTTTACTTTTTACTCTTCCAAAGATAAGATTACCATAAAAAAACATGCAATATCCCATGGTTGATATCCTGTCTAATGGTGAACCTACTCAATTAGAATTTGTATGTCCAACAAAATCAATGTGCCCATGGTCTTTATACAAAATACCTTGAGCTAGAGATTCTTTCAAATAGTGTAAAATGCAAATAGCAGCATTCCAATGACTAGTGTAAGGTGAGCCCATGAATTGGCTAAGTACACTGACTACAAAAGATATATCAAAACATGTCACAATAAGATAATTGAGTTTACCAACTAGCCTTCTATATCTCTCTAGATCATCTAAAACATCTCCTTTGCTAGGTAAAAGTTTTACATTAGGATCATGGGAGAGTCAAATGGTTTTACTCCAGTTAAACTAGTCTCAGACAATAAATCAAGCACATACTTCCGTTGTGATTTTTCCTTATCTCGATCGAGCAACTTCAATTCCAAGGAAATATTTTAAACTACCCATGTCCTTGGTCTAGAAGCTTTGCTGTAAGAAATCCTTCACTTTCTCAATGCCTATATGGTCATCTCCTAAAATCACAATATCATCAACATATATAACCAATATAATTTTCTTACCATTATGGTGCTGGTAAAACACATAATGATCTAAATTACATCTGTGGAGACCAAATTCAATCACAACTGAACTAAATCTACTAAACCAAGCACGTGAAGATTGTTTAAGCCCATACAAAGATTTCTTTGAGTGAAAAACCAACCTTGTCTCTCCTTGAACGACAAAACCTGGTGGTTGTTCCATATACACTTCTTCTTCAAGATCACCATTGAGAAAGGCATTTTTTTATGTCTAGTTGATGTGGAGGCCGATGATAAGTAGCAGCAAGTGAGATTAAAAGATTTACCAAAGTTATCTTAGCCACTGGTGAAAAGGTATCCCGATAATCAACACCATATGTTTGAGTATAACCTTTAGCAACTATATGTAACTTCAGTTGATCAATGGTACCACGTGTAACACTTTACAGAGAATAACCATCGACATTTAACTGTAGATTTACTAGCAAAAAGAGACACAAGATCTACGAATCATTATGATATAATGTAGACATTTATTTTTGCATAGCAGCCATCCAGTTAGGATGGGCTAAGGCTTCTGAAACATTGCTTGGAATAGAAATGGTAGATAATAATGTTATTAAAGAGGCATATGACGGTGAGAGAAAAGAGTAGCTAAGAACAATAGAAAGTGGATGATGAATAAGAGGGCAAATGGAATGTTTACCCTTTCTCAATGCAATGGGAAGATCAAGATCAGTTGAGAGAGGACAATCTAAAGGAGGAGTTGATGGAGGGGAAGAGTCTTGTGGGATAGTACGTTGTTGGGGAGCATAGACTTGCATATCCAGCCGGTTCAGAGGAGGGAATCCTTGAGACTGTTGCAAACTAGACGAATCATCCTGTCACGCTCCATGGGATAGTCTAAACGTAATAGTCTGCCGCAAGCTATATAAGTCTTAGGAATTGCTACCACAACCGTTCTAAAGTCTCGTACAGATGTAAGGCGTACCTTTATGACAATAGAATACATGAACCAATGGAGATAAATAGTTTAATTTGCCATACTATAAGCACCAGAATATAAACCATGAGTCCATATAATTAGTTACAAAAGTTCTAAGGGCATTTCCCCCGCAAAATAATATCAAGTTTTAAAAGCGGTCTTTTACAGTCATCCACTAAACATTAGGGTTTCCTACGGAAGTCTATATAAAATCGAACACAAACTTCTAACAGAAACTCCTAATTCTTGTACCTATTCAGTAGGATGCATCGGCCTTAACCATATATACTGAAACCGCAATAAGAAAAAGCTGTGGGGGCATAGGCTACACTAGCTTCGTGAGTGAATACTTCCATAAAGACATTTATAACAAATCATTCAATCAAGTTATTTATTCAATCGTATGGAATGCATCAACAACATGAACAAACAATCATATGATCAGTTGGAAATCATATGTGAATGGATTTACGCCCTCCATTCGGGGTTAGCAGATAAACAAATACTGCAGTACTACCATTGAATTAATGTGCCGTTTATGGATCACAGATAACCAACTTATGTCGTTTATGGATCACGATCAACCAACTTTTAGCCGTTTAAGGATCATGGGTAACCAACATATGCTAATGCTCCATCCCCATCGTGAAGTGATTATGTCCATATTAATTTATCAATCCGAATAATTGTTAATACAAATTTTTAGGTGATCAACCAATCTTACAGATAATCAATCCTAGAATACTTTAAACAAGCATAAGTTAATCACCTGGTTCCGATATTCTTATCACAATTTCTCAACTCATCAACAAGCACACATAATCCCCCATAATTCCCATAATGCAATTCCATTTTATCTTTTGCCTCATGATCTAGTGTAACTATTACTACAAACACAAGCAAGAAATGAAATTAGGAAGTAATACTCACTCGGCCATTGGTCGCCGGTCTCTTAGTAATAATAATCCGATGGTAATGAATCATAGGGATCCAAGTCACCTAAACGAAAGAAATACCCAAATGAGTATTTCAACTCATATATAATTCATTTTACTTCATAAAAACAATTAAATTCGTAATTCTCGTCATTAATGGAAATTCCAACTTAAAACGGCCACAACTCGGTCATTTTAACTCGGAATTTCGCAAATTATATACCGATTCCTATCTACTTCAAAAGATCTATCTAATTCTCATATAATATCTCAATTTTGAAAACTTTTAAGTCTTGAAAAGTTCAGATCAGATCAAATTGTTTTTAAGAGTAGTTATGATGTTTTTATTATCCATGCCAAATATGCATGCAATATTAACAAATTACTATCATGATATGTTATGAGCTTCCTATATGTATGTTCTTGATGATATTCTATTAGGGAACATTTTCAGAAAGCTTCTACTCTTCAAGATGCCATGAAACCTAACTTAGCAAGTCTAACTTGTGTTCTTGACAAATCACACTTGTTTTAGAGATTTTCCTTAATGAAATTTATTTATTCTTGCTAAATTTAAGTATTTACCATATCTATTCCTTAAGATCTTCATTTTTAACAAAAATTCTCATTTTTTACTTTGTAAACAAGTGTTTGAATATTGGTTATTCGTAGATCTGAATTTTATAAAAATGGTTTTTAAGTGATTTCTTTAAGAAAATACTTCAGAATTTAAGGCTCCATTATTCCTATACCCTAAGAACTTCATTTCCTTAATAAAACTTCCATTTTGAGTTTGAACCCCTTTTCCTAGTTACGAATTTTATGTAACTATCCTAAGATTTCAAATTTTCTATTTTGTAAATATTTCTTGTTGGACAAATTTCTCTTAGTAGATCTTCCATTAACTTATTAAAATCATCTCTTATTGGTACCTATTCCATAAGCTCTTCATTTTTCACATAAAAATCATGTTTTGGAGTTGAAAAATAGGTTTTCAAAATACAACGCTTTTTCCATCCGAATTTACAAAACTTCATTTTGATGAAACAAATTTTGTTCTTGAGCTCTTTGGCTCATCTTCATAAACATCCTAACTTTTAGAAATAACAAATCATTTATTTACACAAGACAAAAATCTTAATGACCATTTATTCATCTTAAACATAATAAATGCATGAGATCTCCAATATTATGTAAAAGAATAGATGTTTAGAAGCTAGATCTAAGTGTAATGGTCATGTTAGATACATGAGATGAAGCATACTACTATGATAATAATGTAGTAGCAAGATTCCTACATGAAATAATCACTATATGAACAGACATTATGATCATGACAAAAATATGAGCTTTAAACATAAGATCCACAACTTGTGATGGCTTGATTATCATGTTCCAGTGGTTTCATATCCTAGCATGAAGCTCAAAGGGACTTATATGAATCCACACATGAATGATCCTGTCATTG
This sequence comes from Combretum micranthum, assembly GCA_024138025.1. NCBI lineage: Eukaryota > Viridiplantae > Streptophyta > Magnoliopsida > Myrtales > Combretaceae > Combretum > Combretum micranthum. The sequence continues at coordinate 770,341 of JAMXBD010000500.1, read as the reverse complement.
CATGTTTTTGTGGTAGTAAAGTTTAGATACCTATTAGCTTTGTAAAACAAGAGGAGTTGAAGAAAAAAAAATGTGTGTGAGTGTGTATGGGGAAGGGGGGCTTACAACAAAGAGAGTGAAAGAGAGGGAGTTTGTGAAATTTTCCAAAAGTGAAATGAAGAAAGAGAAAAGAAAGGCATAAAAGGGTATTTAGAGAGAGATATTAGGATTTTATATGAATAAATAAAAGAAGAAAATAACACAAATTGAGATGGAAATGGGAGGGTTGTGCGGGCCTTGAGAGAAGGGAGAGAATAAGAATTTTGTAATTTTTCAAAATTAAATTGTGTAATAAAATGTGTTGGAAAAGCAAATGTAAGGAATGTGATGTAATGAGACAATGCTAGATTGTAAGGATGTAAAGTAGGGTTGTGGCTTGTGAGTGTGAGTAGGGTATGGGCTTGTACTTGTGAAAAGTAATGAATAGTAGATTAGACAATCAAATTACTAGTTAGTAAAGAAAATACGATAAAAGGCTATAACTGTAATTTTTGTAAATCGAAAAATTATAATAAATATATTTTTGAATTCCTTATTAAATTCCGGTCTTAATGAGTATTCTGGAATATTTTCTAATTTCAAGTCTTAGGGCCTGGTTTTTCAGAATGGATCTCGGTCGGGTTTGAAACAAATAATTTCCCAAAAACAGATCTTTTTATGTTTCGATATATTCTTTAGAACTATAATCTATATTAACTTGCTTTCAAAAGCTCTATGGTTTTATTCTCGGTGGAGCTGGACTTAGGGTTTCTAGGTTTCTTTCTAACCCTAGCTACTCCGATTTAGGGTTTCAGTTTCCGATTCGGTTCTTAAAGTCAAGATTGGTTTATAAAGAAAGCCGAGGCTTACACATCCTGTGAAATTGGTATAGTAGTAGAAGCACATTGATCAACTGAAAAAGAATCATGTAAAGATGAAAAAGGTAATATAGGAGGAATACGGTTATCAAGAGACCCATCTCTTGAAGACACAGACAAAGCAAAAAAATATGGAGTAGGCTCAACGAAAGACACATCTAGATAAACATAAACTTAATGATGTTTAAGAGAATAACACATGTAGCCCTTTTGATTATGAGAGTAACTAAGGAAAATACAACGAATTGTTTGAGGATCAAATTTATCCGTCCCTGGATATAGCTGACAAACAAAACTCATACACCTAAAGACGCGAGGAGGCAAAGGAAAAAGGGATTGATCTAGAAGAAGAAGATGTAATGGAACTTTACCATGCACGGTAGATGGTATTTTATTTATAAGAAAATATGCAGTAAGAACAACATCAACCCAAAAATACTTGGGCACATTCATATGAATTAATAATATCCTAGCAATTTCAATGAGATGTCTATTCTTATGTTTAGCAACTCCATTTTGTTGTGGAGTATAAGCACATGAAGTTTAATGAATAATGCCATGCTTTTGCATATATGATTGAAAAACATTAGATATGTATTATTTGGCATTATCTGTGCGGAAAACATGAATGGTGGAGTTAAACTGATTTTGAATTTTAACATGAAATGTACAGAACAAATTAAATAGATCAGAATAATTTTTCATTAAATATAACCATGTCATTCTTGAATAATCATCAATAAATGTAACAAAATATCTAATCTCGAAAAGAGAATTGACATGTGCAGGTCCCCATACATCAGAATGAACTAAATGGAATGGAGTAGTAGCTCACTTATTAATTCTTGGACTAAAGGAAACACGACTTTGTTTGCCCAAATAATTGAAGACTGGGACAAGACTGTAGACTAAGACACATAAGACAAAAAATCTTCAAGGATAGATAGCCGAACCAGCAATGTATCCCCATAGGATCTGGTGTAGTAGTCGAGCAAGTAGTAGCTATAGGTGTTGAATCCATATAGTATAGCCCATCGGACTTATGTCCTCCACCAATCGCCCTCCCCATTCTCAAATCCTGTACCACAAGAGAGGAAGGGGAACAATTAAAAGATCTAGTAAGTTTACTAACAGATAGTAAGTTAAAAGGTAATTGAGGTATATACAAAACAGACTTTAAGGGAAAAGATGGAATAGGTGCTGCAAAACCAAATCCATTGACAGGTGAAGTGGATCCATTAGCAAGAGTGACATTTAGTATTGAGGAACAATGATAATGCATGAGAGGAAATCTAATGTACCTGACATATGATTAGTGGTACCATAATCGACAACCTAAGGCTATGGAGAAACCTTAGTAAAGTAGACAGTATAGGATTATCTGATTGGACTAGGGTAAAGAAGAAGAAGAAGATAGCTGCGAGGCATTTTGAAGTTGCAAGAGTCTAGTGTATTCTTCTCACAATAAAGTAATAGTAGATGACTTGAGTTCTTCAACATGTATAGGCATTGAATCTGAAGAAGTATGGGCCAGTATAGATGTGCTAAACTAAATAACATGAGATCTAAGAGGATGTCCATGTAAATCCCAACAAGTCTCTCAAGTACGAGCTAGGCAACGATAGTGATCACAATAATGACGTGAGCCACGGCCTCACCCCCTACGACCTATATGACCTCCCCCTCGACCAAAAAATCCTCTATACCCAACATTAGGTGTATGACTGGGAAGAGCTGAATGGTCACTAAGAGACACAAGAGATGGTGTAGATTGTGCCAAAACATGAATAATGCGAGAATAAACTTTAGCTAAAGATGGGAGCTCTAATGATCTAAGAACTTATGATTTCATTTATTCTAGCTCTGGTTTGAACCATGAGATGGTGTAGATTGTGGCATCATATGTTTCTTTCCCAAGCATGTAGAAGGACTTAGATAATCAACGACACCAACCTAGCACTATTACATCAACATTCATAACCCTGGTGCATCCGCATAGTGATAAGATCATATTATATACAACTTGTTGATGTTCAAAATAGCTAGAATGGATATTGTTTTGATTAAAAATAGTGTTTCAGGTCTAATTTAGACAAAGAAATCAAAACAAGAAACTTTGGAGTGAAAAATGAAAAAAATTCAAAGATACGCCGGTAGTTCAAACTTCAAAGCCGCCGGCGTTGAGGCGGCTTACAAGATGCACTCACTCAAAGCCGTTTCTTACACTGCCAGCTTTGCAAGAATTGACTCAACCAATTATATGCCGCCTCAAAGCTGCCGGCATAGAAGATGAATGGACCAGCGTACATTGAAGGCTGGCAGCTCAGAGTTCAAACGTCACCAGCGCAAAAGGAGTTACAACCTACGCCGGCTACTAAGCCGCTGGCGTTGAGGTAGTATAGATCAGGGATCAAAAGCGACAAGTAGACAACATATGCTTGGTCGCAATTGAAGAAACCAAATATGCTAGAGTGTCTAAGTCGGTATCAAAGCCGCCGGCTTTGGAACAGCTTTCATTATAAATTGTTCCAACCTTTCATTTCTCCTCCTACACGCCGGCTAGATCTATATCTAAGCCGCTGGCGTAAAAGCGGCCTACCCTTGTAACCGAAGAAGAAAGCTGCCAGTGCACTGCCTGTGTAAGGAAAAAGAAGACTATACGCTGTCTGTAAGCCGCCGACGTAGGATCTGTAACTGTCGACGTGCAAAGTGAAACTGCAATTTTCATTTAATGCTTTGCACGAAATTTTTCCTATAAATAGGGGACTTCCCCCCCTCAAACAAGAACAATAAGTAGAAGCAAAGTAGAGTACTTCAGTATACAAATAGTCTTAGCATTTTCATAGAGATTTGTGAGAGAATTTGAGCTTTCAAGAATTGTAATTGAAGATTGCGATATTTGAATTGGTGATATCTAATCTCTTTCTTATGCAATTCATTTATCTGAATTATCTGTTCATAATTTTATCAATTACATATTCTTATTTGATTGTTGAATCAACATCCATGAGTAGTTAAACGTTTCTTTGTGGGAAGTGATGAAATCCTAATTTTTCTAAAATGATTCTTGAATTTATATTATAGGATTGTTAGAATTATGGAATATTTGTATTGAATCCTAATTATCTATTTTATTTCTGATTGAAATTGAATTGATAAGATTTCTGATAATTTGGAAAAAGAATTAGGGTTCATAGGAATTCATGAATTGAGTTTAAACAACTATTGTGAAAGCAATCAAGTTTAATATTAATTTGGAAATTGTTCTTTGCAATTCATGCAATATTTTATTTTAATCTCTCACTAAGGAATTAGGAGAAGTTAATTTAGGATATTAGACAATTATAGAATTGGAAGATTTATAATTGTAAATTAGATTCCATTGATAATTTGTATAGCGGAAGCTAATAGATTATTTTATGGTTTACTAAAACTTGATAGTTTTAGGTGTTAACAATTTCTTACAAATATCCATAATCCTAATTATTCATATAATATAAATTCAGGATGATTAGCAAAGATTAGGATGGATTCTGTTCCTTCCCACATTCATCTTATATAACTTCTCACAATCTCATTGCATCCATATAGATAGAATTAGTTAGTTAATTGATAAATTTTGATTGCCTAAATATTAGTATAAACTAATATCAATCTAGTAGTTAATTTAGTCCTTGTGGGAACGATACTCAACTCACTTCTATATTACTTGATCAAGACCCAGTACACTTGTTGGTAGTATCTGAATTTATATACACATTCCAATCAGATCAAGTTTTTGGCGCCGTTGCCGAGGACCAAAATTAATATTAGATTACTTTTAGTTTTGCTAGTAGTTTAGGTGTTTTCCAAGGAATTGATTATTTTCTTTTCTTTTTGCAGGTTACATGCATAGGAGTAGAAGTAGGGAAATTCTACCAATTGATCCTGAAATAGAACGAACCCTGCATCAACAAAGGAGAGAAAACAGAAGATAAGAAGAAATGGCAGAAAACAAACCAAGAAACAATAAGGGCAACAATGATCAAAACAACAATCAAATTCAAGCTGCACCTGTTAGAGCACTTCGGGATTATACAGTACCTACTGTACAAGGTCCTGCTGTGAGAAGACCTGTAGTTCAAGCCAACAATTTTGAGTTTAAACCAGTATTGATTCAGATGGTTGAATCACATCAATTTGGAGGATATCCAAATGAAACACCAGATGAACACATTGCCAAATTCCTCCAATATTGCAATATTGTCAAGCTTAATGGCGTAACAGATGAGGCCATTAGAATGCAGCTTTTTCCTTTCTCTCTTAGGGATAAAGCATTGGCATGGTTCAACTCTCAACCACCCGAATCAATTACTTCATGGGCAGATTTGACAACAAAGTTTTTGAAGAGATTTTTCCTTCCTGCCAGAACTGCTAGACTAAGGAATGAGATCACCAACTTCACAAAATTTCCTGGAGAATCATTATATGAAGCTTGGGAAAGATTCAAAGAAGCAGTTAGGAAATGCCCACATCATGGACTTCCGGATAATCTCTTGATTGAAAATTTCTATCTCAGTCTAGATGAAACTTTGAGATCATTGGTGGATGCTACATCTGGAGGATCACTCATAGGAAAAACATATGATGAAGCTAGTGCATAATTGAAGAATTAGCATCAAGTGCTCACAACTGGAGCTGTGAAAGGACAAGATCAAAGGTGGAATCTGTTCAAGATAGTGAATCCATGAAACAACTCATTGCTCAAGTTTCAGCTTTAACTACATAAGTGAGTAAATTTGTAGCATCTAGTTCTTTGAATACTAATCAGGTTGCTACTTGTGAGTTGTGCTCAGGACCACATCCAGCTTATGATTGTCCTCATGGTAATATACCATCACCAAGTGGAGAGCAACTCAACTATGTTGGAAATTTTGGAAGAGTTAATTATGGATCATATTTAAATACTTATAATCCAGAATGGCGTAATCATCCAAATCTTTCTTACAAGAATGATGCAAATGTTTTCAAGCCCCCACCTGGATTTCAAAGACAAGGTCCCATAAGAAATACTCAACTTCCACCTCCACCTCAGCAAAATCAAATTTCAACTGATGAGTTGTTAAAGACTTTCATTCGAACTACTCATACCACACTTAACAATCAGCATGCGATTATTCAAGATCTTCAAGGGAAATTCCATCAACTTGCTTAGCAAATTGGTAATAGACCATTTGGTTCTCTACCAAGCAACACTGAAAATCCTAAAACTATAAATGCAATTGTTTTGAGAAGTGGGCAGGAAGTTGAGCCCGCTGAGGCAAAAGTTCAAGAAACTGAGGAGATTCCAGTCAAAGACAAAGGAAAACAGAAGATGGAGGAACCTATGCAAAAATCACCTGAAGTAAGATCTTATGTTCCACCCATTCCTTTTCCGGGAAGATTGAAGCAACAAAAATTAGATGAGCAATTTTCAAAATTTCTGGATGTCTTCAAGAAGTTGCAAATCAATATTCCATTCTTAGAAGTGATTCAAGAAATGCCTTCATATGCAAAATTTATCAAGGAATTACTTACTAAGAAGAGAAGAATTGATGGAAATGAACCAGTGATGCTTACAGGAGAATGCTCCATGATTTTGCAGAAAAGTCTACCTCATTTGCCTACCAAACAAAGAGATCAGGGGAGTTTTACCGTTTCTTGCACTATAGGAAAATTTCATTTTGATAAAGTACTTATTGATTCTGGTGCAAGTATTAATCTTATGCCTCTATCCATTTTCAGGAAATTAGGACTTGAAGAATGCAAAGAGACTCATGTCACTTTGCAACTAGCAGATAGAAGTGTCAAATACCCACGTGGTATAGTTGAAAATGTTTTGGTAAAGGTTGACAAGTTCATATTTCCAGTAGACTTTATAGTCTTGGAAATGGATGAGGATCGTGAAGTCCCAATGATTCTTGGCAGACCATTCCTTGCAACCGGTAAAGCATTAATTGATGTGGAACAAGGTAAACTCACTTTAAGGGTAGAAAATGATCAGGTAACCTTTAATGTTTACGATGCAATGAAAAGATTTGATAAAGGTTCCTGTTATACTATTGATATTATTGATGAGTTTCTTTCTGAGTCTGTTGAAGAAAATGTAGGTATAGAGACTATGGAATCTGTTTTAAGAAATCTTGATGAATGGAGTGATGATGAGCAAGAAGACGAAGTTGAAAAAGTGCACCAAATCAAAGGAAGATACTATGAGGAGCTAGGCACTAGTGAAAGCAAGCTAGCACCATCATTAATACAGCCACCAAATCTTTAGCTTAAACCCTTTCCTTCACATTTAAAATATGCTTTTCTAGGAACTGGAGATACTTTGACAATAATTGTTTCATCTTATTTGACAGGTGAATAAGAGCAGCCGCTGTTTGGAGTTCTAAGGAAGCATAAAGAAGCAATTGGTTGGACTATTGCTGATATCAAGGGAATTAGCCCTATAATTTGCACTCATAAAATTTTGATGGAAGCTGAGTACAAACCTACAGTTCAACCACAGAGGAGACTTAACCCAACACTTAAGGAGGTAGTAAAAAAGGAAGTTTTGAAACTACTTGATGCAGGTATTATCTATCCTATCTCTGATAGTAAGTGGGTTTATGCAGTTCAAGTTGTACCAAAGAAAGGTGGTATGACTGTAGTGAAAAATAAAGAAAATCACTTGATTCCTACTTGTACTGTAACTGGGTGGAGAGTTTGTATTGATTACAGAAAATTAAATGATGCCACCAAAAAAGATCACTTTCTCCTCCCTTTCATTGATCAGATGTTAGAAAAACTTGCAAGGCATGATTACTATTGCTTTTTAGATGGTTATTCTGGTTATAATCAAATTTCTATAGCTCCTGATGACCAAGAAAAAACCACTTTTACTTGTCCCTATGGCACTTTTGCTTTTAAGAGGAGGGGGGGGGTGTGAATTGGTTATAAAATTTACTTTTCAAAATTTAAAACAAATTTCACACCACTTGGTTATTCAAATAAATGGATTTAAAACTTTCTTGAAATGGAAATCTTAACAAATAAAAGCTTTAAACAAAAATTCGGATCAAAAGTGAATCAAGACTTTCACACTTAGAAACCTTCTGCTTAACTCTCTGAGTAAGAAAAATGTGAATGATTTACTCTCTGATTAACCTTCTGAGTAAATATCACATATATAAAACATAAACAATTAAACACGAAAATAAAGAGAGATAAGGAGAAGAAATTGCAAATCGATGTATAGAGGTTCCACCTTGTGCGTCAATCCTCTCTTCTAGCTCCAAGCCAGGGTCCCGGTACTCCTCACCGGTTGTGTTCCACTATCCAATCAAATCAATGAAGTTACAAGAAGTATTTGCCAAACTTTTGGCTACAATTCACTTAGCTTGGTTCTCACAAACAATCAATCAACTAAGCCTACTTGTAACTCTCAACTCACAAAAAATAAAATCAAATCACGAGGAATGTAGGAATTTAATTTCCTCAACTATTTGCTCAATGAATAGTAAAATTAAAATATGACAGTTTTCGAATGCTTTGAACTTTCTAAGTTTTTTGTGTTCTGTTGTTCTATTGTTCTCTTTTTTCTTCTGCCTCGTTCTTTTTTTTTTTATTTTAGATACTGCAATGGTTAGAAGCACAATTGGATCAACTCTGCCTGATTTCTCGCGCGTAGGACGAGCTCTTCAGTTTCCGAGACATCAGCTTCAATTTATCTATAAATTGACTCAATTTAAATTTGAATACTTGAATTTATCTTAGTAATCCAGCATCAAATGATGATTCGAATATGTTACAACTGATATGATTATCTCTAAGCTGAAATTTCGGACTTGAACTTGACCGTTGTTGAATCACTGCTCATCATTTACTGTTCAGGCTCATCTTCCTTCTTTGCGTGAATAATTTAGACACAATCCATAAAATTCTGACCTTGTAAATCCTTCACACTAACTTTCTCTTCAAAATAATTTTATTCTTGATAAAATAAAAATCAGTTTGAGGTTTCCGAATTGAACTTGTATTTCCTTCAACAGAATTTTCGTGTTCCTTCAAACAATTTTAAATTCTAAAAATAAATCCTGTGGATTTAATCTAACTTTGTGGAATACATTGAGTATAACACCCAATTTATACTCAACATTTGGAGCTAGGTCTTCAAAATCTAAATCGCATTTGAAAAACACTTGATTTTTGTGCAATTCATGTACCTTCTGAGTTTCCCTCTGAGTACTAAAGCAACACTGTAGATCTTATACGCACCTTCTAAGTAACCTTCTGAAGAGTTACTTTCTCTATGTCCAAGTCTCTGAGTTACCTTCTGATGTATTATCATACTTAAATAAAGAACTTTCAATCTACTGATAGATTTTCTGATATGATTCTATATTATTAACATTCATTGCTACACACTTAAACAAATTATATGAGAAACATTTAACTCTTTTTGTTATCATCTCTTGAGAGAAATCAACAGCTCGTGAAAAGTTTAGGCTTTATCTGACAGGATCTAAAGTCATAATATATACTGATCATGCTGCTTTGAAATATTTGTTTGCTAAAGCTGATGCAAAGCCAAGGTTGATTAGATGGATATTGTTGCTGCAAGAATTTGATCTTGAGATTAAGGATAAGAAAGGAACTGAGAATGTGATTGCTGATCATTTATCTAGACTAGAATCTGATAGTTTAGATATTCCTATCAATGAAAAGTTTCCTGATGAACAATTGCATGCAGTGAACATCCTAAATTTGCCTTGGTATGCTGATTATGTCAATTACTTGGTTAGCAAAATCATTCCATATGGTTTGTCTTATCAATAAAAGAAAAAGTTTTTGCATGATGTGGAAATCTATTTTTGGGATGAACCGTATTTGTTCAAAAAATGTGTTGACCAAGTAATTAGACGTTGTGTGTCTGAATCTGAATAGCTTAACATTATTGAGCATTGTCATTCAAAAGAAGCAGGAGGTCATTTTGGTCTTCAAAGGATTGTAGCTAAGGTCTTATCATCTGGATTTTATTGGCCTAATTTGTTTCGTGATTGCAGGAAATATTTATTGTCTTGTGCTCAATGTCAAAGAACTGGTAATATTTCCAAGAAACATGAATTACCACAAAACAATATCTTGGTAATTGAGCTTTTTGATGTGTGGGGAATTGACTTCATGGGTCCTTTTCCCTCATCTTTTTCAAACAAGTATATACTTATGGCAGTCGATTATGTTTCTAAATGGGTGGAAGCTGTTGCTTTACAAACAAATGATGCCCGAGTAGTTTTGAAATTTTTGAAAAAGAATATTTTTACCAGATTTGGGGTACTAGAGCTATCATTAGTGATGGGGGATCACATTTTTGTAACAAGCAATTTGAAAAACTTTTGTCAAAATATGGTGTCACACACAAAATTGCTACCCCCTATCATCCACAAACAAGTGGACAAGTTGAGGTATCCAATAGGGAGATCAAAACAATTTTGGAAAAAACTATTAATGCATCTAGAAAAGATTGGTCTTTAAAATTAGATGATGCATTATGGGCTTATAGAACTGCTTTTAAAACCCCTATTGGAATGTCCCCATCTATGATTGTTTTTGGTAAATCATGTCATCTTCCTGTAGAACTTGAGCACAAGGCATATTGGGACATTAAATTCCTTAATTTTGATGAAAAGCTACAGGTGAGAAAAGATTGCTTCAACTGAATCAATTGGATGAATGGAGGAATGAAGCTTATGAGAATTCTCGTATCTACAAGGAACGAGCGAAGAAATGACATGATAGAAACATTATCAAGCGAGAGTTTTTGCCTGGATAAAAAGTTTTACTTTATAACTCTCGTTTGAAATTGTTTCCAGGAAAGTTGAGATCAAGATGGTCAGGACCGTTTGAAATTGCCAAAGTTTTTCCCTACAGTGTAGTAGAATTGAAAACTGATGATAATCGGACTGTTAAGGTGAATGGGCATTTGCTCAAACATTTTTATGAAGGGAAAAACCATGATAGTGCTTCCACTATCATGAATCTGAAGGAACCATGAAAAGAATTGGAAAAGTCGGGCTAAGCGACTCTAAACTAAGCGCTTCTTGGGAGGCAATCCATGTTTAATTTTAGAGTAGTTTTATTTTTGTTTTTAACTTTATTTTTTTAGAGTGGACAGGTTAAAAAAAAAAGTTGAAAAAGCTGAAAGCATAAGGCTGCCAGCCTTGAGCCAGCTTTGAAAAATCAAGGAAAGCTGGACTTAAGCCGTAAGCTTTCAGCCGGCGTAAGAGTCAAAAGAGAGGTAGGTGAGCACCGCACAAGAAGCCGGCAAATGGAAGGTGAAGGCCGCCGACTTAGTGCCAACGTATGCAACAACAATTACACCGGCTTCATACTTTCTAAAAGCTGTCGGTGTTGAAGGCAGCGTATGTTCAAAATTTCAAGGGTTTTGAAAAATCCCAATCAAAGCCGGCATCTGGGTTTAAAAGCCGCCAGCTTTGAAGCCGGCATAGACCTGTACACCGGCAGTGTAAATGGTAAGCTGCCGGCCATTTACTCTCGGCATGAATTTAATTTTGATACACCGGCATTTAAGCCACTGGCGTACTTGATAAAATGCCGACGTACGTTCTGTAGAATTACATTTAATAGGTATGAACTCTGTCTCCATTTCTCATTACTATCTATATTCACTCTCTCACTCTCACTCGACACATTCCACTATTGATTCATCTATCCATTGCGCTTAATCCAGCTTGCCCAAGTAAGTTTCTAAACTTTTGCTCTCAATTTCTGTTTTAATCCATTCCATTGCATTTGATCGGTCGAAGTAGCTTAAATGGAAATTCATGACATTTGTGAATGTGGCATTGTCTTCGGATCTTCATAGATTTGATAGCTTGGATGTTGTTTATAGTTTTAATGCTGCATTTCGGTTCAAACCCTGCTTCATTCTAATCTGTGCTGACTTGATCCATGAAATGTGTATAAATTGAAAATTAGTGTTCTTAAGCTCATGTGCATTGGTCAAATTCGAAATTGGGGCTTTGTGGAATTGATGGTGTGGCTACTGGATTTGTGAATTTTCATACTAATTAATAGCTCCAATTCATGAATTGTGCTCAATTTTGCTCCCATTGAACTTGGAATCTCGAATTTCTGAAAAAAATTTGAAGAAAAATTTGGTGGAAAAATGTTTACAGGACTTTTGGTAAAAAAATAAAAATAAAAATAAAAAAAATTTGAAAATCATTTCAATTTGAAATTCCAACGTTCAATTCTAAGCTGACCAATCTAAGCTGCCAGCTTTGACTTTGTTTTGCAAGTGTACATCTTCAATTCAATTCCATGATATTTAGCTTCACTAGTTTATATGCCTATGATCTCCAATTTGTTTGAAATCATGATGTGAAATGAATTAGGCATAAATTAAGAATGTAGTCAGCAAGAATTTCATTGATTCCCTGTTCTAATTAAGTTCAATTTAATTTGCAGGACTAGCTCTTAGACAAAAGAAACAAAAGACTACAGATGCCTCTACTTCTGGTTCTCAGACCAGGAATCTGCTGTCCAGTCAGTAGTATGCTAAAGATAGAAAAAAGAGGCTAGTGAAGATGGATTTTTTGAATACTCAGTATTTGGACTGGAGCTTATTAGATGAGTTTGGGATTTCTGACAGGATCAGAAACACAATCCAAGACCCAGCTTGGATTAGATTGTTTGATTTTAGGGAGCCAGCTTATAAGAACTTGACCATTGAGTTCTTATCCACATTAAAGAATGTCCCTGACAGAACTGAATCCACATTTCAGTTCCAAGTGTTTGGTGAGATTAGAGAAGTCAAGCTGAAACAGATAGGCAAGCTCCTAGGATTGTATGATGAGGAGGAGGAGAATTTGAATTTACCTAACAGTTGGCCTGAGGGAGATGATCACATGACTCAGGAGGCTTACTGGTATCAGTTGGTTCCTCCTGAAAGAGCAAATGAGCCATTTGTTCCCTCCAAATCATTGGCCACTTCATTTGGTGCTGTTGAGTACAAGCTACTTTACCACATTCTTGCACACACACTGAGTTGCAAGAAGACTAGTCATAGTAAGGTGACTAGTTTTGATATGTTTTATTTGTACAGCCTTATCAGAGGCTACATGATTGATTTGGGTGTGGAGATAGTGAATTTCGTTAACAGACAGGCTGATGATACCAGGACTAGAGTCTTGTGTTGTGGTGGCTACATCAATAAGTTGCTAAAAAAGATGGGAATTTTTGAGCCTCCTTAAGAAGATGAGATATTTGAGAGTAGGAAAATCTCATCGGCACCATTCAAAGGCTGGGGATTGCTTAAAAACCCCAGAGGAGCTCAGCCACTAGTCCTGAAGGAGATTGAGTTCCAGGATATCTTTTCTAGAGATGTTCCATTCGAGATCCTATCTACATCTACTCCTCCTCCTCCTCCTACAGGTACTTCTTCTGCATACAACATGGACCAGCTTAGGCTGGATGTTCAGGAATTGAAGAAGCAAAGTCAGGAGCTCAGAGACAGATAGGAAAAGGAGAGGAAGAAAAACAAGAAATTCAGAAAGTTTATCTTTAAGGCATTGAAGATGGCTATCTACTGCTTGAGCTCAGAGACAGGGGCTGGGATGACATATGAGACTTCCACTGAGTCTAGGCACAGTTCACATCACATAGATAGACTCAGTTCAGAGCACACACACACAGCTAGCCCAGGAGATACTCAGAGACATACTCCTGAGCATAGCAGCAGAGCCAGTCCAGGGCCAGAGAGCTAGAGATCCTGCTAGCTTTCATTTGATCTTTATTGAGTTTTTATTTTTTTCATATTGGCCTGTACATATATATTGAGCACCCAAGTTCCTATGGGTAGACTCCTTTATTTATGCTTTTTTTTTGCTTTTATTTTTGTTTTTGTTTTTCTTTTGTAGTGACTATAGGAAAGCAAGCAAAGCAAAAATTCTCTCTTGCAATGCAATTTTGATGACTATGAAACACATGAAGTTAGGGAAGTATCAAATTCTTTTTCTTATTCCTTTCCTATAATTTAATTTTTTGCAAAACAGTGGGAACACTGTTTAGTTGAAGTGGGGGAAGGGATAAATTGAATGAAGTGTTGAATTAAAGTTGTGAATATGATCTGTTGTCTGTTGTTATTTATATTTGAAAATACCCACCGTGTATTTTTGGTTTGAAAGCAAATTATGGGGAAATTCTACCAAAATTTTTTCAAAAATCTCTTAAGAATTGGAAATAGTACAAAGTAAAGACTGAAAGCAATGAAATTAACTTGTAAAAGTATCTTACTCATCCACTGTTGCGATTAGTTTACTAAGTTAGAATTAAGTTGTAAAATCCTTAAGAAACAAGTTTACTTTATTTTTAACTTTGGAATTTGAAATTTAAGAGCTGGTCGAGTCCTTTTGTGAAAAATAAACAAATCTACTTCTAGGAAATTTTAGTTTGTATATATTCTTTGAATTATAACACTTAGTGAAAGAGGTAGAAGAAACTTTTAAACTTAGTGATCCTTTATAAAAATAAGTCTTTGATTTGTTATTGCATTCAAAAAGAAAGAAATAAGCATAGCCACTACTCCTCTGACTTAAAAATTTGAGCTATGAGTATCTGAACTTGAATGTTAAAGTGGGGAAGAGTTCTTAGGGGCATTTTGAAACCTGGTCAATTAGGTGATGAGCCTGGGATGTGCCAACTCAATGAACTCACTATAACGAGAAGAAGAAAGGCAAAAGTTCGATTCATGAACTTTGAAAAGCAAAAAGATGGAGGCAAAAACCCCCCAAAAAGAAAATAAGTGCTTGAAAAAGAAAAGAAAAATGAATGCAAATATGCAAATAAAAGGAGACTTACAATAAAGAAGGAGAAAATCTAAGGAAAAAGTAGATACCACATGTTTTCATTTAATGTTACTTAGAATATATATATATATATATATAAATAAAAGCTAAAAGTCCAATGAAGTTTAAATGAGTATTTTTCCTTAGTGGATTGAGTATTTGCTTTTTGAATAGAATGTTCTTTCGTTAAAAATTAAGATTAAAACTTGTTTTGTTTGGACTAACTTCTCAATTTTGATTATAGTACTCTAATTACAAGAAATTGGTATGGTTAGAGCAATAGATACAAGAGAAGCAAGTTAAAAAAATTGTGATTAAATTAGAAAAGTTGTACTATCTATGAGAGATTTCATTAATTTTGTTTTCCATTATTTTGCTTGAGGATAAGCAAAAGTTCAAGTGTGGGGGAATTGATAAGATCATATTATATACAACTTGTTGATGTTCAAAATAGCTAGAATGGATACTTGTTTTGATTAAAATTTATGTTTCAGGTCTAATTTGGACAAAGAAATCAAAACAAGAAACTTTGGAGTGAAAAATGAAAAAAATTCAAAGATACGCCAGCAGTTCAAACTTTAAAGCCACCAGCGTTGAGAAGGCTTACAAGATGCACTCACTCAAAGCTGTTTCTTATATTGCCAGCTTTGCAAGACTTGACTCAACCAATTATACCCCGCCTCAAAGCTACTGGCGTAGAAGATGAATGGACCAACGTACATTGAAAGTCGGCAGCTTAGAGTTCAAACGTCACCAGTGCAAAAGGAGTTACAACCTACGTCGGCTACTAAGCCGCCGGCGTTGAGATAGTGTAGATCAAGGATAAGAAGCGACAAGTAGACAACATTTGCTTGGAGGCAATTGAAGAGACCAAATATGCTAGAGTATCTAAGCCGGTATCAAAGCCGCTGGCTTTGGAATAGCTTTCATTATAAATTGTTCCAACCTTTCATTTCTCCTCATACACGCCGACTAGATCTATATCTAAGCCGCCCGCGTAAAAGCGGCCTACCCTTGTAACCGAAGAAGAAAGCTGCCAGTGCACTGCCTGTGTAAGGAAAAAGAAGACTATACGCCGTCTGTAAGCCGCCGACGTAGGATCTGTAACTGCCGGCGTACAAAGTGAAACTGCAATTTTCATTTAATGCTTTGTACGAAATTTTTCCTATAAATAGGGGACTTTCCCCCCTCAAACAAGAACAACAAGCAGAAGCAAAGTAGAGTAGTTCAGTATACAAATAGTCTTAGCATTTTCATAGAGATTTGTGAGAGAATTTGAGCTTTCAAGAATTGTAATTGAAGATTGCGATATTTGAATTGGTGATATCTAATCTCTTTCTTATGCAATTCATTTGTCTTAATTATCTGTTCATAATGTTATCAATTACATATTCTTATTTGATTGTTGAATCAACATCCATGAGTAGCTAAACGTTTCTTTGTGGGAAGTGATGAAATCCTATACTAAAATGATTCTTGAATTTATATTATAGGATTGTTAGAATTATGGAATATTTGTATTGGATCCTAATTATTTATTTTATTTCTGATTGAAATTGATTTGATAAGAATTTTGATAATTCGGAAAAAGAATTAGGGTTCATAGGAATCCATGAATTGAGATTAAACAACAATTGTGAAAGCAATCAAGTTTAATATTAATTTGGAAATTGTTCTTTGCAATTCATGCAATATTTTATTTTAATCTCTCACTAAGGAATTGGGAGAAGTTAATTTAGGATATTAGACAATTATAGAATTGGAAGATTTATAATTGTAAATTAGATTCCATTGATAATTTGTATAGCAGAAGCTAATAGATTATTTTATGGTTTATTAAAACTTGATAGTTTTAGGTGTTAACAATTTCTTACAAATATCCATAATCCTAATTATTCATATAATATAAATTCAGGATGATTAGTAAAGATTAAGATGGATTATGTTCCTTCCCACATTCATCTTATATAACTTCTCACAATCTCATTGCATCCATATAGATAGAATTAGTTAGTTAATTGATAAATTTTGATTGCCTAAATATTGGTATAAACTAATATCAATCTAATAGTTAATTTAGTCCTTGTGGGAACGATACTCAACTCACTTCTATATTACTTGATCAAGACCCAGTACACTTGCTAGTAGTATTTAAATTTATATACACATTCCAATCAGATCACATAGTCAATGAAATAATAAGTGAAGCTTGGTGTGCTTTGAAGGGCTTGAAGTGACAATGAAAAGGAAAAAGGAAGATTTGATCCGCATGTACCGATAGTTTAGGCTTCACACAACAGACCACCCTCATCAAAAAGAATTTTCATCCTGCAAAATAACAAATAAAAGAAAATAATAGATCAACTTGCTTCCACTAGAGGCTTTAAGGAATAAAATGCTTTTAAGTCCAATTTCCCTTTGAGGGCCCTTCCAATAAGTTTTACCAAAAATTAATTATATTCAAACTCATAATGAAAATCCAAACAAAATAAACCATCAGTAAAATGAGCTTTTGTTAAAGTTCCTATTGCAAAATAATGTATGTCAAATACTTGTCATTAATTTAAAAAAGAATAAAAGAATAAGATCCAAACATATATGTGTGTGTGTACACACGGTATAGAATGACTTTTACAATCATGTTCCTATCTTCAAGATTCTAAAGCCAAATATCAATCCATAACCGTACCAAACCCTTTGTAATAAAAGGATCAAAGCATAATCATCTGAAAAATCAAAGAGTCATCAGTAATTCTACACAATTGCCGCAAAAAGTTTGTTAATGATAAGGTTTTGCTGCTCAAGAGACCATATCTCAATCAAATTTGATAATTAATTGATCAAAACATCCCAGTGTAAAGATACAAATAATTAATTGATCATTAAGAAAAATGTCATCACTTGTTCTCCAAAATCTCCAAAACAAACATCCCTATGGAAATCTGTAGGTATTATCATATGATAATTCATGAACTGAATTAGGTAAAGCATTGCTTTTTCTAACATGCAATTTTTGGCCTCAAGAATTTTATTTGTTATCCAAGGTAATGACAAACCAAATAGCAATCCGCAAATCACATCGGCCTAACAATATAACAAGAACGAACTACAAATCTAGAACCTTAATAGAGACAATCACCAATAGATCACACTCACACCATCGATATCTTGAATTATTACAAATTACAAGCACTCATGGAAGATCACAACAGAAAATCAGTCTCAGACAAAATAGATAGTTGCATCAAATCGCCAAAGCCAAAACCAAAACCTTGGGGATTATTAAGTGCAAATAAATGATAATGGAAATTTTAACAAAATCTGAAAAAGAAATAGCATTACATTATGACATGCATTTAGAGAACTGGTATCTCGGATATGTGTGTGTGTGTGTATGTATATACATAGGCGAAGGCCTCTTAAATGGACAGTGCATAAGTGATCATGTTAAAGTTGGTAGATGGGTTCATTTTTATCTGATGTGAGTTAGATGTAGTCTTATAATGGTATAAAATCAATGTTGTGTAATTTTCATCTATACCAAAAGAGTGTCTATTTCCAAATGAAGATTAGTACAAATAGATGATGAAAGAAACCTATTACTTCAATGCTAAGAAGCCTTCTTCCAAAGCCAATGAATTTTGAGTATTTAATGGCGCTTCAAGTTTGCATATCCTTAGCTGTTGGTTAACTCTAAAAAGACTCAATACTCTCAAATCAGTTAATCATAAACCAAATAAAATCCATTAAGATATAAGCCAAAAGGTGTCCACTATAAAGGTCAGAGAAACTCCAAACTAAAACTATTTCAAATTCAAAAATCTTCATGATGAGGTCTCTTCTCCTACAAGAATGCAGCAGAAAAGCCATAAACAAAAAAGCCTCTAGCTTCAAGTAGTACTCACATAACTGGAGGAACCCAATTCATCCTAAAAACACAAATATATAAATATACCCAAGCTCCTTGCTTCCCATCCTAAACAAAACTACAAAAAGGACAATGGACATGATCATCACACCAAAAATAGAAAAGAACCCATAACATTTGAAACACAATGAGTTTGTTCGCTTTGATGTTTGACAAAATCTAAACCCATAGTGCAAATAACTGACAGCAGGACACAAGAAAACTTACTAAAAGCCTTTTTGGACTTGATACACCTCAATAATAACATTAAATATATTTTCACCAATCAATGTATGGAGCATAGTCCAAATAACTCACAACAGGATCTAAGCAAACTTACTAAAAAGCTTTTTTGAACTTGATGCACCTTGATAGTAACATACACTTCCTATAACAGACCAAATCCAAGATACAAAAGAACAAAAGTTTTCAATGCATTCTCCAAACTCATGTCTTAATGAAGTAAATGCAATGTGTTTGACTAAACCTATAGTTTGAGATAATGCATAATTACCCTAAAAGATTGCAACTCCAATTCTCTAAAAAGCAGAATGAAAATGGACAATTCCTTGACATATTGATAGGTTCAAAAGACCAAGTTTTAAATTTATAAATTTTCTAAATCGTTTTCTTTTCAACTATGGTCTTACAGGGCAAGCGCATCCATCAGATGTAGCATAGAGAAATGATCTAGGTCATATTCCTAGGGAACGTTGATGAGTACTTCTACTCACTCTTTTCCTATTATCTAGCAAAAGAAAAAAAATTCAGATTTGGTTTTATATACATAGAAACTAAACTAAGTCTAATATTCACAGATTTCACAGCAAGCATACAAAAGGATAAATCAATTCACAAGGTTGCTTGGGTCATGCTTCACCTAAGATCTATTCATATGATTCAAGAATTTTCTCAAAAAGTTGTATTGATTATTGAACCATCGGATCCACTAAATTATGCTAATGCTTCTCTCAAAGTCAAAAGCACCTAAACCTAAGCCAAACTGCCGGAATGTCTTTCTGACTATTAGCAACTTAAATTTGCATAAAGAACAAGAATCCTTCATTTTAAAACCAAAGTGATGAATTCAAAACGAGTGACAGAAGATTTCACCTTCCCTATCTCTAGGTGATTATGAGCAATCTCATCAATAGCTTTAGATCTATTCATTAAATCAACCTTTCGGTGTATTTTTAACAAAATTCAAATATGAATCCAATGGGATGCACCATCCAATTAGACTCATTCTATAGACACAAGCTGTTGAATACAATAAAATCAACACCTTTTGAAATTAAGAACAAAGGAATCACATGAAATCAATCAAGGATCAACGATACCCAAGCAATATTAAACTACTTCTCCATAGATAAAACAATATAAATCAATAACAAGGAGAAATAGAAAGGATCTAAAATTATATTAGCAATACAAACGATGTTCCTTGATAAATTGATACACTCAAGCACAAATGCTGCTGTGAAAATACATAAAAGTGTGTTTTTTCTTGTCTTTGTCTCTCCTTTTCTTGTTCTTCTCCCCCTTTTGATTCTTCCCTCCATCTTCATTTTATAATGATCTTTGCATAAATTGAATTGAATGCTCATTGATGGAGGAAATGGGAAGTTACAGGAGTTATGGATCTTTTGGCTTTTCAAAGTAACACATAAATCGAATTGAATGCTCATCATGGAGGAAATGGGAAGTTACGGGAGTTACAGGTCTTTTGGCTTTTCAAAGTAACACCCCTTTAATGTCCAATGGACGTTTCTTTAATAAATAGGGGGTTACTATTTAATAAAAAAGCCATTTCTTAAAAATTAATGGGCTGTCAAATCGATAGGTTTGGGGACAAGTCATGTCACTTGAGCATGTCTGGCTGTTTTCCTCTACGTAAAAATCGACACGGCTTGGGATACGGCTTGTCTTTGTTGTGTTAACCACTTTTTGGTCCAAACTTTGCAATTTTGACCCATTTTGCTGTCTTTCCATAAAATAACTCCTTTAAAGGCCTGAAAACATAAATTAATATTTTTAAGTGCCAAATTCATAATATTTATCAATAAAATGATCAATAAAAGTCCATTTTGGCATTCATAAAATAGGAATAATTTTGGTTTATCACATATCGATCATGACAAAACAAATTCTGTGACATCCAATGGAATTTTTCAGTTGTACATCTAAAGTGTTAGGTAATATAAGGTCGAACACTCACAAATGAACCAATTAATAAATCAACTTCTATACCTATTGAGGTAAAAGAAATAAGCATAATCTCGATTCATGTGAGCCAATTATTCATGAAACATTATTGCACAAAGCTCACCAAGAAATAAAGTGAACTGAGATATGCAGCAAAAGAACAATATCAGCAGTTGGCCATAAACTTTGTCTACTCCCCCTTGATTGAAGTAAGCCTGATATTGACTCCTTAACTCGATATTTGATAAGACAAAATAAAAAATAAACAAAACCATTTGAGGTGACCGAAATAACCCAACAAACTAGTAAAAGGATTGCAATAACCATACACCATCCTCTTTTTCAACTTGCCGAATCTGTATACCATCATCTCAAAAACCCATTAAAAACCTAGTCAAAGCTCACAACTACACAACTAGAAGAGTTGCTGCAATAGTAGTGACAAAGCCAACCTAGTAGATACTTGCTTACACTCCTAAACGCAATTCCAACTTGATGACGTCAAGAAATAACTCAACCACCCAGTAAAGAGTAAAAAAAAAAAAAGGCTATTGCACTTTAAGTTTGCATTTCCCCAACTTCAATAGTCAACTATAGAAAGAACCAATACCTCCAAATCAACTAAACATGAACCAAATATAATCCATCAACACATAAGCCAAAAAGAGTCCATTAAAAAAGGTCAAAAAAACTCGAAACCATGACTTTGTCCAGATTTGAAGCTCCTTATGATGAGATCTCAATTCCTACAAGAGTCCAACAGAAAAGCCAATGATAAACTTGTAAATTTGAATAAAGCTCTCACATAACCGAAGGAACCCAATTCATTACCCATAAAACATACACATGTTACCTTAGTTTCTTGCTTCTCATCTTGAGTAGAACAACCAAAAGGAATATTGGACAAATAACTCCAAATATATTATTTCACAGGAAACATTATACCAAAACCTAAAAAAGCACCATAATATTTTGAAGAAAGAGAGCATAACCACATAGTGAGCTTCCATTAAAAACTACTTTTGATGTTATGAAATCTAAACTCATAAAATATAAGGAAAATATCCCACTCAAAGGAAAGCCTTTTTTTCTTCAAAACAATATACATTAACTAAGCAAATCATGTCCTAATACACCAATAACTTATTACATAATCCAAGAGAACTTATGGAGAAACCTTTTAAACTAGATACACATCAATAGCAACATCTCTTCTGTCTCAATGAAGTGATCAAATGAGTTTGACTATATCCACAATTCAAAGGTAATGTGTGAACACTGAAAATTTGAGCACCACTTCTCCAGCAAGCAAGCAGAACAAGAATGCTCAATTTTTTTACATGGAAACATAATGAGAATGGACAAAATCCTTGACAAACCAAATTTTGTAACATTTTTAGGAATTTTTCGCATGTAGATTTACAACATTGATTATTTAATTCAGTCAACTTACATAAAAAACCAAGACTCTAAACAACAACTTCTTAATTGGTTGAAGCAAAAGAAAAAAAAAAAAAACTAGTGTAACCTTAAATATGTGAGTTTGATAATTCATTAAACCTTGAGGCATAAAGCTCTACTAAATGAATTGAACCGAAACATGAAAAAAGGACATTGTTAGCAGATTGACATAAAACTTGTCCACTCCTTACTAAACAAAAGTAAAGCTGAATAGAAAAACTAAATTGAGCTGAACTCAACTAACCCAATGAACATCACTGTCTTTTTCATCATGCCAAACCTTTATCCCATCCTACCTCAGACACATAAAACCCAAATAAATTACAAAACGATCACAATAACCAATAAAACTGTCACGAGAATCCCTGCTAGACAAAAGTAAACCTGGTAGATTCAATAATAAACAAATTAAAATGAGGTGAACTCCAATAACACAATGAACAACCAAAAAAGGGTTGCAAGTAAAGCACACCAGCCTCCTTTTCAACTCATTGAATCCTTATCCCATCCTATAAAGACAAAAAAAAAAAAAAAAAATCTAAATGAAAAACACAACTACAAGGTGACTCTGATAACAATCGAGGTACTGCAAGGATAGTGCTTAAAGGACCCAACATATACTTATTTAATGTTAATCATTCTAGCACAACACTCTGAAATCCTACAAAACACAACAAAAAACTTATTATTTGACATCCAAGTGTGGTTCCAATTAAATGAAGTCACAAACTAATTTGATCACCAATTAAACCATGGCATCATATATTTCTTTTCCAAGCATGTAAAAGGACTTAGATAATCAATGACACCAACTTGGCATTGGTATTCATAAACTTAACACATCCATAATGAAGTAAGTGAAGCTTCATTGGAAGTGAAAAGGAAAATTTTGCAATTCACGGATGTGGTAATTTAGGCTTTAAACAAGAGACTACCTTCATCAAAAAGAATTTTCATCCTACAAAATTAAAAAAATATATATATAAAAATATAGAAAGGAGTAGATCAACTTTTTACCATGAGGGAATAAAATACTTTCAAGTCCACGAATCTCTTAAGTGCCCTTCTAAGATTTTTACCTAAAATTGATTATTCCAACTCAGAATGCAATTCCAAACGATATAAACTATCAATAAAATGAACTTTTGTTCAAATTCTAGATAGAAAAATATGCTTGCAAATACTTGTCATTAATTTAAAAAAGAAGAAGAAAACAAGATCTATATAATATTACATATATAATAATTTTTAGAATCATGCTCCTATTTTCAAGATTCCAAAGCTAAATATCAATCCATAATAGTATTGGACCCTTGGTAATAGTACAATAAGAGCACAATCATCTAATTATTTAAAATATCATCAATAGTTCTGCAAAATTCCCATAAAAATTTAGTAATGATAAGGTTTCGTTGTTCAAGAGAACATAGCTCAATCACATTTGATAATTGATCAATCAAAACATTCCAGTGCAAAGATTAGAATAATCAACTGATCATTCAAAAAATGCAGCCATTACTCCTTCTCCAAAATCTCTAAAACATCAAGTATTGTATCCCTATGAATATTCGTAAGCCATTATCAACTAATAATTCAAAAATCTCCTTATGTACAACACCACTTTTTCCAACATGCAGTTTTTGAACATTAATTAACTAACCCTCAAGAATTTAATTTCCACAATTATAAATCGAATCACAATCCGTAAATCACATCAGCCTAACAGACAATACAAGAAGAACGATCGATCCAAGATAGATCAAACTCAGACTACCGATATCTTGAATTGATTGCGAATTACAAGTACCCATGGAAGATTGCAACCGAAAATCAATCTAAGAAAAAGAAAAAGGAAAAAAAGATAATAGCATAAAACTGGCAAAGCAATAACCTTAGAGATTAGCGAATGTAGATAAATGATCATGGAAATTCAACAAAAACAAGACATAAAATCAGGAAAGCTTTACAATCACTACAAAGCATAGAAACAACATAACATTACCACATGTATGTAGAGAACTAAGACCGTGGATGGGTATATATAGAAGAAAGGCCTCTTGAATGGACAGTGGAGATGTGATCGCCCGAAAGTCGGTAGAATGGGTTTATATGCATCTGGCATGAATTAAACGGAAATTCTTAGGCCATGTCGCTCATTTTTATTATACAACGACTTGTATATAAGTGTTGATTGGGTCATCCGATAAACCTGACCTAGAACAAATAAACATACCTGGAATAAATTATACAAACCTAGAGCATCTAGCAACCCAAGACAAATACTCATACGTAGAATATAAAGAGACGAATCTGTTTACCCTGGAACAAAAGAGGAAATTAGTACATAGAGAAAGACATATGACATTCCTCAACCTAATACAAAATAACGAACCTAGTAAATTTTGAACAAGAACTATAGTTGTTTGTCCTATGTCCATTTAGATGTTCTAGGTCATGATAACTCCCAAGTTACTATATATGTCCTAGGTGTCACACCCCGAGGGTATTTTCTAGTAATAACAATCAAGAACCATTTGATTATCATATTAGGTTACCTTCTAGGAGTGACATGATTTTCAAAAACAGGATCTTTTAGTTGCTTGGAGGAATAAACAAACATATATAAGATGTAAATTAGTAAACAACTATTACAAACTTCTATATTACAGATCATATTCAGAATTCCTTACACTTTAACTGATGCTTCTAATGCACATTACATGCACCATAAGACTATTACAGATATAGATATTCTAATTCTATACTAAACTTTAGACTTCTGGCTTCTAGTCTCTTACCGGGACCATGCTCCTGCTAGTAATGAGCCACGGTCGCAGAGTGAACCTGAAAGGACTGTGGGAGTGTGAGCTAAAACACGAGCTCAGTGAGTAATCAGAATTTATTACACATACACACAAGTTATTTAACAATCATATGAAATGCAGCAATCACACAAATGAACATTACAAGCTTGGATAATCCGGAATCCAAACAGGATGAAGATTTACGCCCTCCCATCGGGGTTGAAGGATCACAATCTATGGTCCACCTACCCAGGAGATACTTTAAGCTTTCAGGAAATAACAATCTCAATTTAGTTATCTCTTTATACTTATCATGTTCATTATTTATTTCCTGTTTAGCTTTAGAAACTCCATTAAGTGTTAGTTATTCTCAAGTAATACCATAAGCGGCGTCCTTCATTTACCATGTAGTTCCTATGGTATTAACAGAACAAAAGTAATCTTGCAATTAACTACTAGCTCTCTGGCCTAGATAATTCAAGCATTACCAGAGATCCGAGAATCTAACACGTAGTAGGCTACCACTTACTCAATGCTTTTTATGCATAGTATGTTATGCATGATTATTTTCCATTATGGTACCAGTAGTTATTAGTCAATTTAGGGGTGATCAACCAAAACAGACAATTCATTATAAACCACAAACATTATCTAGATACAGGCAATTGTGTTATCACTTGTTTAGAGTGACATGGCAATCAATGGAATACAATCCACAACTTTCATATTTTAAACAGATCATAAATTTTCATTATCTTTTTATTGAAGGTTCACTACTAGTACAAGCACAACCAATGTAATAAAACTGAATCACTCACCTGCCCATCCTAGTTAATCGTAGTAATCTTCAGGTAGGTCCTCCCCAATACCCGAGTCACCTATTGATATAGACAATATAAAGATTAAAAATTTCTAGACTATATAATTGAGTTTCTAAAAATACTTAAATGTCCTAATGGTTGGTTCTGGTTGGATATGTGAATCGATCAATTGGGTATTTGAAAAGTTAATAACTTCATTAATTCATTTTTATTGCCTAAATATATCAATTTTCTTTTAAATTAAATTTTTCTTATAGTATAGATACTTCTATACTCACAAATTTGGAGTATTTATTTCCATTGTTATCTGTTTTCATATAGCTATTCTAGTATATACTTAATATTTACTAACTCATAATTTATACATATATATATTCTTGTTATGAAAACATTTTTACTAATAAAAGAATTTATTAACTTAATAATAACTATTTTCGAATTTATTTTCCCTTTTTCGAAAATCGTAAAAACATTAATAATTAACATCAATAATAGTATTAAAATAATTATACTATCAATAATACTAATAAAACAATAACAATAATAATAACAATAAAATAATAATAATAATAATAATAATAATAATAATAATAATAATATAATAATAATAATGACAATAATAATAACAATATTAATAAATATAATAATTTCAATTTCCGAAAATAAATTGGATGGAATAATTACATTAAGAATTATACTAATGATCTTATTTTTAGTTAAAGTAATTTTGGTCTTACCTTCATATTATTTTTAATAATATTTTCGAAAATTTAACAAAAATTCTTTTAATAATAAAAAGATTATTAATAATTATAATTAAAAACTTATTATCCGAAAATTATTTACTTAAGTAATTTATATTTCAAAAACTCCTTTTTGGATTAATAATAATTGATTAAGTATTAAAACATTCTACATTTATAAAGTTAAAAATAATTTTGTTTTTGAATTTAAATAAATAAATAAATAAAATTCGGATTTATATATATATATTATTACTATTCCAGAAAATGAATAAATGCAGGAAAAATATTAAAAATTCCAGAATTATTATATTAATATTTATTATATATATATTTATTAGAATCGTTTTTTCTTTTTCTTTTTTCTTTTTTTTTTTAAATTGGCCGAGAGGTACACGGGGTGTACACGCCCGTGTACCCAGCCCGTGCTCATCGGGGGAGCACTGTTCATCGTCTTCCCCGATGAGCCGCGGCAATCCAGCGAATCCCGACGTTAGAACGTCGGGATTTTGGTTCTAAACTACTCCTAGGAACATTAGAAGCCTAAATATCCAAGAAAAACTGATATAAACAACATGTTCATCGAAATCGGATCATCGCTCGGTAGGGTTTGGAAAGATTACCTTCGTCGTGACGTTCCGATGAAATTCGAAGCTTCCAGCTACCTTGGTTAGCTTCCTAAGATGTCTAAGAGTTAATAGCAATCCTTAAAACTCAAAGAAAATTCACGGAATAACATCTCTTACCTCGAGCTCGTTTTTCAGGCGTTTCCTAAGGTTTCTGTTCGAAATTTCTAACTGGGTTAAAGCGATGGTTTAAAAATTGATTCCAGGCTTTGTTCGACTCCTAATAAGCTAGGGATGAGTTCTGGAAGGTTTGAGAATTTTTGGAATCGTTTGCTTCTCCAACCGAGCTCGTTTGCATATATATATATATATATATAACCTAGCGGAATGTTCCAGCCGTGTTCCTCCTTCATTTTGAACGAAATTGCTCTTGTTTTGTTGTCCATTTAGCCCTTTGTTTGTTTGTCATTAAGGCATGGTGATCTGTCACGTTTTCATTAGCTTTGAAGAAGATTTGTATTGACTTTAACACAAATAATGAAGGAAATTCGGCTCACCAAATTCAATGAAATCTCAGCCCTCCAAAGTATGTATAATTCGTCCTCAGCAAGCCAGGATGATGTATATATATATATAATAGTTAACTATTATTTAGTTAGGTTTTCGGGTAGTTTAATACAATATTAGGGTATTTTTAGCTTATATATGTAAGTATATATAACAAAGATCTTTAATGAATCCTATGAAGTTTTAAATTAACAAAAAGTACAAATTTAAACTTTAATAATACGTATCAATTATTTAAAAAAAACTTGTCCTATGCGATTTGAGTTTGAAAAGCTTTTCGGGTCAATTTTCGTTTCAGACTCCAAGGGCTTTAGAAAACCCTAATTTGGTTATTGGTATGATTCAATTCTATATTTGAAGTCTAGATTTCAAGTTATATATCAATTTATGTTTTTATTGGGTATTTATAATTCTAACAGTTTATCCTAAGAACACAATTTTCCAACTACAACTCTATTGAATCATTTAGGTAATAAAGCTACTAATATATAGGCTATACTAGTTATACATTTTAGATTTGGATACTCACTATGAAATCTTATCAATATAGTTTACTTCTAACTAATATTCTCAAATTTTAGGGTTTCAATGCAAGTATAGGTTCATTACTATACCTTGGTTTAATTCCAAAGCTCTATTGAATACTAAGATAATCACTTGATATTCATATTGAGGTTTTCCTATATATTCTGCCTGTTTGACAAAGATTCGGGTTTAGAATTAGAAGTTTCCTTTGATCAAAACCTGAATTATTAACTCAAAATACTAAATCTTGTTTTTGGAGTCACTTGAGGTCAAAGAAATCCTTTTATAAAGTCTATGAGTCCTAAACCGATCAAATTTAAAGTATCTATCTAATTAGAGTTTCTAATTAATTCTTAAGGTTACTAGTCAACCCATAATTTCTAATCTAAGGTTGTATCATATGGTGGAAGTTTTCGGGGTTTACACTAGGTAAGTGCAGAAGTTTTAGGTCATCTTACAACCATACCAAATACGAATACTTGGAACAATTTAACAGAACCTAGGACATTCCTCAACCTAGTACAAAATAAAAAATCCGGTACATTTCGAAAAAGTGCAATTGTTGTTTGTTCTATGTTCAATTAGATGTTCTAGGTCACAAGTCCCAAGGAACTAGGCTACAGGTTACCACAAATGTCCCAAGTAAGCGCAGAAGTTCCAAATCACCGTATAGCTAGAACACATATAAATACCTAAATATTGAAAGAACTTAGGACATTCGTTAACCTAGTACAAAATAAAGAACCTAGTATATTTCGGACCATAGCTATTGTTATTTGTCCTATATCCAATTAAATCTTCTCGGTCACAAATCCCAAGTACCATATCCTAGGTTACCACATATGTC
This sequence comes from Combretum micranthum, assembly GCA_024138025.1. NCBI lineage: Eukaryota > Viridiplantae > Streptophyta > Magnoliopsida > Myrtales > Combretaceae > Combretum > Combretum micranthum. Next base: position 741,131 of record JAMXBD010000500.1, on the reverse strand, counting down.
TTAGGTAAGCGCGGAAGTTCCAGGTCATCATACAACTAGAACAAATACGAATATTTGAAACATATTTGTAGGTCCTGAAAAGGCTAACAATTGTGGTGTGTGCACGTATGTGTAGGTGAAGGTGGTGGGGTTTGTGAATTGTTAGTTAATCAATTGAAAAGAATACTATATAAATTTTTATGTTTCTTTTTATGATGAATGCACGTGATGAGCAATAGATAATATAATATAAATTAAATTGCAATAAAGTAAAGAGGACAATGATTTATAGAAGTTCCTCCTCGTGAGTCTGTCCTCTCCTCCAACTCAACTGTTGGGGATTCGGTCTTCCACACTGGTCATTCCACTAATCCTATAGTAAAGAAGAATTACAAACACTAATAGCTCTTACTTTGTCTTTCTAGCTTATCACTCGACTATGCACAGACTATAAGACTTTTTTTAATCTAACTTCTATACTAATCCTCAATCAAAAAGAAATAAATTTCTATCAAGAAAAAGATATATGATCTCTAAATTTAAGCTCAAAATTTGTAAAGAAATGTATTAGAGATGATGCTTGTCGTGTCTATATGTTTGCTCAAAAAGCTTTGTATCACAAAAATAGACTTTAGAATGTTGTAATTGTATTTGCACTTGAAATGAGTTGATTATATATTTTCTTTTTTATCCATGCCTCTTGAAAGAAAACTTCAAATGTGCTAAAAATCTTCTAATGACTTGATTGTTGCTTTGGATAAGAGTGGTATCCTTAAATTCGTGGGATATGATTTTCTTGTTTATTTTTCAAATTTCGAATGAGATATCTCAATCTGTTTCTTTTCCATTGAATGATCTCAATGTTTATCTTCACTAGAATCTTCAACAATGCATGTAGATAAACTTCAATTTGTCCTTAAATATCCCTCTTATTTCGGATAAACTTCAACAGAAACAATCTCATCTTCATCCATTGATAGCCATAAAGAGAAAATATGTCTATTCCGACCACTTTGCTGCTACTTGATAAAATATCTTCATTAAATTCTAAAAAATCTTTTTGCAATAACTTGTAAAAATTTCTTGTGAAACACTTCTAAGGAAAGTCCCCTTAGATTATCATCTCCTCATGTGGAACGAATTAAGTAAACTACCCAAATATACTTAATTAGTGGAGTTAAGGCTTCAATTAAATCTAACTTGAATTTTGATATTTGATAATGAACTGTATCTATCATTCATTTTGTGATCTGAGATAGAATTTATCGAACTTTTTGTTCAAATGTCCACTGTAACATCTAACAGATTGTCTAGTTAAACTGTTTAATGAAGTGTCCCTAAAAATGAATACTTTTGATTTACACGCTTAAATCAGATTCATTAGTTCTCTTTTAACCTTTCTGTTATTATCAAAATTTATTTAAGAAAACTCAATAGTATTAAAAGAACCTAGTACATTTATTAACCTAGAGTAAGATAAAAAACCCAATACATTTCTAACAAGAGCTATAGTTATTTTTCCTATGTCCATTTAGATATTCTCAGTCATGAGTCCCAAGTACTCAGTCCCAGGTTACCATATACGTGCCAGGTAAGCGCGGAAATTCCATGTCTTCGTATAGCTAGAACAAATGTGAATACCTAGAATGTGTTAACAGAACCTAGGACATTCGTCAACCTAGTACATAATAAAAAAACCTAATATATTTCAAAAAAGTGCTATTATTGTTTATTATATGTCCAGTTAGATGTTCTAGGTCATAAGTCCAAAGTCCAAGGTACAAGGTTCTAGGTTATCACATATGTCCTAGGTAAGCGCGGAAGTTTTAGGTCATCGTACAACTAGAACAAATGCAGATACCTAGAATATATTAAAAAAACCTAAGACATTCCTCAACCTAGTATAAAATAAAGAACGTAATACATTTCGAATAAGAGCTATTATTGTTTATCCTATGTCCAGTTAGATGTTTTAGGTCATAAGTCCCAGATACCATATCGTAGGTTTCCAGGTTCGCATGGAAGTTCCAGGTCATTGTACAACTGGAACAAATGCGGATACTTGGAACATATTAAAAAAACCTAGTACATTTGTCAACTTAGTACAAAATAAAGAACTTGGTACATTTCGAACAAGAGCTATAGTTTTTTGTCCTTTATCTAGCTAGATGTTATAGGTCATGAGTCTTAGGTACTATGTCCCTTATTACCTCATATGTCCTATGTAAGTGCAGAAGCTCTGGTCATTGTACAACTAGGACAAATGTGAATACTTGGAACATATTATCATAACAAGGATAAAGAACCCAATGCATTTAAAACAAACGCATTTGTTCGAGCTATATGATGACTTGGAACTTCTGCAATGACCTAAAATAAATGTGGTAACTTAGGACATTATACCCGGAACACGTGACCTAAAAGCTCTATCTAGACATAGGACAAACAATAATAGCACTTTTTCAAAATGCACCGAGTTCTTTATTTTGCACTAGCTTGAGTAATGTCCTAGGTGTTTCTCTATGTACTAGGTTTTTTCTTTTGTTCTAGTGTAACAGATATCCTAAGTTCGTATGCTAATATTCTAGTTGAGTATTTACCCTAGGAGGTTGCTGGATGTTCTAGGCTTGTATAATTTGTTCAAGGTATGTTTGTTTGTTCTAGGTATATTTCGAACAAGTGATATTGTTGTTTGTCTTATCTTTAGTTAGATTTTCTAAGTCAAGAGCCCCAGGTACGATGATCCAAGTTACCACATCTATCTTAAGTTAGCAAGGAAGTTCTAGGTCATCGTACAGTTAGAACAAATGCGAATACTTGAAACATATTAACAAAACCTAGGATATTCCTCAACCTAATACAAAATAAAGATCCTAGCATGTCCAGTTAGATCTTCGAGGTCAAGAGTCCTAAGTATAATGTCCCAAGTTACCACATATGTACTCGATCAGAAAGTTCCAGGTCATCATACATCAAGAACTAATGAGAATACATAGAGCAAATTAATAGAACATAGGAAATTCATACCAATTAAATGAGTGCACATATGCAATTCAAAATTAATAGAACTAAACATCAAGCATGGTACGCGAAAGTGCTAGAGCATGAAACAAATGTGCTCACCTACGAGAACAACATGGTTTGGTTATGTATGTATTTCAATATGTCTAATTTCTATATTTGGAGACCAACCTGGCCACCTGCGAAGAACAACTTGGGTTGGTTAGTTATGTGTTTACTCCACCTCTTTTATGTTATAAAAATATACCATAATGAAAGAGATCCCATAGACAATTTTATGACTAACAAAAACCTTACGACACAACATGAGATATGGATAATGTGTATCAATTGTAGCTAAAGGCAACATGTGGGTTCGTATATTGGCGATGAACATTTTATGTAAACATGGCCATGTAATTTCCTTTATCTAGCCTCTGGTTGCTCCCATCCCCTTGAAATGATTTGTAGTCTTATTCGTCCTCATCTTCATACACATGAACTTCATCATTCTCTACCTGCAGCATGTTGGAGGTGGCTATATTTGGGCATATTCAGACAAGTTTTCTGAGTCTGTCCTATTCTAAAGCAATTGTTGCACTTTTGTGGGCCATTGGGCAGCTTCTTTTACTCTTGCATGATTTTTTGCCTTTGTTGCTTCAATGGACCCTTGATTCTTGCTTCGTTCATACTATCTTCTTTAGATATATCCTTAACCACAAAAAGTCCTTCTACTTTGGCTAATAGTCATGTGACCCCTTTTGAGACTTCATTATAGGATTCAGTTGTTTGACTAGCCCAATAGTACAATTGATTGCAAGCAATTGTCAAATGCTCCATACCTAGTTCTCCAATCCATGCTCATTTTCTCCTCGTTAGCCGAAGAGACCTCATGGCTATATAACTCTCTTGTCCTCATGGTCCACCTATTCATAATTAGGTTGAAAGGTATCTAAACTTATTACTCAACCTTTGCAATGTGAATTGCATGATAATAGGGGGGCCCATTCCTCTCAAATTCCAAGCACAAGCATTGTATGGATGGTTTATAGTCTTATAGACCACATGCTCTACCTTTGTCTCATCTCCATATTGTTGCACTATATATTGTATGAAATTAGTGTCATCGGTTTTATTAACCACATACCAAAGAACTTCTGGACAAATTTTGGCACGAATCTTGTTAAATGAAGCACCAAGAACACTTCGGCAATATGGGACTCAATTTTCCTTAAAACAATCACCATTGAAGGTCCTTTGTGCTAGCTTTCATATTCAACCACGGTCTCTTTGGGTTGGATGCTCTCGATAGCTTTATTTAAACTTTCCATAAACTGGTATAGCCCAAACCCTTTTCGTATAAACCTTTTGATGAGTGCATTGAGTGATTCACACCGTTGTGTGTGTGCATCATCCCCCCTCAAAAGCTCCTGCGAAGATAAGCCTCGAAGCAAAAAATGCCAACTTGTGTATGTTGCTTCTATCCATGCATTGCCATGGAGACCATGCTTGGTAACTACCTCTACCCATTTATGCTCGTATTCCTGGATTGACATTGATTCATATAGACATGCTTGGAAGTCTGCAAGAAACTCCCTGTTCTTAATGTTCATCTGACAATTACGTTCTAGATGCCATGCACAAAACCTTTGTCTTGCATGGGGCTAAACTTTTGTGATGACAGCATGCATGGCTCTTGTACCATCGGTTATAATCAATACTAGATGTTTCTCTCCCATTCCCTTGGTGAAGTTTTGAAGCACCCAATAGTAGGCATCAGTTGTCTCCTCTATCAAGAGTGCTGAACTAAATATGCATGTCTGGTGGTGGTGATTGACCCCAATAATGACTACAAATAGAATGTTATAAACATTTGTTTTGTACGTGGAGTCAAAAGCAATAATATCTCCAAAGCACTGGTAGTCCACTCATCCCTTGGAGTCAATACACAACATTCTTGCCAGTCGCCTTAGAAAAATGAGGGATCTTCTTTAGCTCTTGTAGTCATATATGTAATCACTACCATCGGATTGTTCTTTTTTCTCTTGCTCAGCTTCAATGTAGTTATGGAAATCCTTTTTAGTGAATCTAACCTTATTAAATCCACCCAATTACAAGATGCTCCATTATTTGTTTGGGCTTGATTCCAGATTCTTGAAGAATGCTTATGCGTACCCTTTCCGATGCTAAAATTTTCCTATTTCCCTTTAGAAAAAATGAGTAATTCGGTGGCACAAGTTCGCGTGTGTGCTCTTTGACCACATCCTTCATTCTCCACACTTTGTCATGCCCCAATAGAATTTGAAAGTCACTAAACAATTTGTTCATGTAATAAATCGTCATGCACTGATTAATGATTCGTAGAATTACTTCTTGACGTCCCTACCCTACTACAAACCCATCACTGCATTGTCATAGTTCCATCACTTACTCTATATTGATCTTCTCTTCTTATATCTAATCCCATTGAAATGGCATACATTCTATAGAAGTCTTCCACTTCACTGTGGGAAGAAAACTTGAAAGATCTAATATCTTTCGCCATTAAAAATCTATAAGTGCTTACAACTCGACCAGTAAATATTAGCTCCTCTTTACCTATAAATGTAGTCTCTTCATTACTTTCCATGGTGTTTTGATCGAGACTCCAACATTGACTACTTTTACTATCTACAATAGCCGTCCTCTTAAAAAAATTCCTAGACATCATGGACTCCATTATACCTGCAATTGATAAAAAAGGTATGGTATTGCTTACAAAATTTGTAAACACTGGATAATAATACATGAGTACAAATAAATACAAAGACCTGGAGACCTAGAATAAATGGACCAACCTGGAACAATTACAAGGACCTAGATTATAGGTAACCATAATATATGAGAGGACTAGAACAAACACGATGACTTGGGACATTTAGAAACATACAACAAATGAGTCGGGATAGAATAAATACAAATACCTAGAGACCTAGAACAAATGGACAAACCTGGAACATTTAAAAGGACCTAGAACTTAGGGTAACCCACAACATGCAAGAGGACCTAAAATAGATACGACCACCTAGGACACTTAAGAACATATAACATATGAGTCAAGATAGAACATATAAAAGGACTTGGAGAACAATAACAAATGGACTAGCTTGACACATTTATAAGGACTTGGAACATAGGCAACCCATAACATGTGAGAGGACTTAGAACATGTACAACAACTTGGGAAGTTTGGAAACATATAACAAATGAGTAGGGATAGAACATATACAAAAGACCTAGAGACTTGCAACAAATGGACAAACCTGGAACCTTTACAAAGACTTAGAACATATGGCAACCCATGACATGCGAGAGGACCTATAACAAATACAACGACTTAGGACACTTGAGAACATATAACATATGAGTCATGATAGAACAGGTAAAAAGACCTGGAGACCTAGAGCAAATTAATCAACCTAGAACATTGATAAGGACCTAGTATATAAGGCAACTCACAACATGTGAGAGGACCTAGAACAAATATGACGACCTAGGACATTCGGAAACATATAACAAATCAGTTAGGATAGAACATGTACAAAGACCTGAAGACTTGGAACAAATGGACAAACCTAAAACATTTACAAAGACCTAGAACATAAGGCAACCCACAATATGCGAGAGGACCTAGAACAAATATGACAACCTGGGACAATCAAGAACATATAACATACGAGTCAAGATAGAACAGCCAAAAGGACATGGAGACCTAGAACAAATAAATCAACTGGGAACATTGACAAAAAACCTCATATATAGGGTAAGCCACAACATATGAGAGGACCTAGAACAAATATAACAACCTGAGACACTTGGAAACTTTTAAAAAATGAGTCAGGATAGGACAAATACAAAGACCTGAAGACTTAGAACAAATGGACAGACTTGGAACATTTACAAAGACCTAGTACGTAAGGCAAGCCACAATGTATTAGAGGACTTAGAACAAATACAACGACCTAGGACACTCAAAAAAAGGGATGCAATTGGGTTGGGTTTCAAGTGGGTCATATAAACCCGAATCTACTACACTATGGGACATACTGAACCCAACCCTATAACCCTTCAGGGCTTTCCTTTTATATCCAGACCTGCCACCTGCCCGACTACCAACCTGATTACCTGCCCGATTATCAACCCAACCTACCCTTCTTATTGTCTTTTTTAAATAGATTTTGTAGACTTAAGCTAATAAATAATAGTTTAATAATAATAGCAATTCACATTCTCTTTGTCAACCTGCTTTTAAATTTAGCATGTTAGTATGTTTACATTTAGTAAATATATTTACATTACAATTTTTTTTTACTAGACTAACAGGTTGGGTATCCATTGAGTTTTAGTAGTATCTAAACTCGGCCCTAATAGTCTATAGGGTTTTTTACCTATATCCATACCCGACCCTATTATCTTATAGGGTTTTTATCGAGTTAGACAGGTTGAAAACCTGTTAATAGCCGACCCGGTTGCATCCTTACTTGAAAACATATAACATATGAGTCAAGTTAGAACATATACAAAGACATGGAGACCTAGAACAAATTAACCAACCTGGAACATTGACAAGGACCTAGTACATAGGCAACCTAAAACATGTGAGAACACTTAGAACAAATACGATGACCTAGGACACTTGGAAACGTAACATATGGGTCGAGATAAATAGATAAAAAGTCTTGGAGACCTAGAACAAATGGACTAACTTGGAATATTCACAAGAATCTAGAGCATATGGCAACCTACACATACGAAAGGACCTATGAAAAATAGAAGGACCTTGGACATTAAGAAAAGTCACAGCAGATTAAAAACCTAGAGCATTTATCTATGAAGCACATGTGCATGACCGTATATGCCATTGGCATTCATAAAAGAGGCCATAGATCAAAGTACTTGCCCTAAATGTATTTTTTTTATGCCACATATCATAGTACTTCACAAATGGTGTTAACGTGAATGTGTCATAAAAAATATTGACCCAACATAATTGGATATGGTTTTCTCTTCCTTCCCTTTCACTTATATAATATGAAAATGATCCACCCAATAGTCAGTATGTTATAAAAATGATATTGCAGTGAACACCTTCCAGAAATGCATTTGGTTTTCTCTTGTTTGCTTCACTTATATAACATAAAAATGGTCCACCCAACAGTTAATATGTCATAAAAATGATGTTGAATTTAACACCTTCAATTCACATACAAGTCAAACCCAACAGCCAATCAACTTTATCATAAATTATGGCAAATTGTCGAAACAATTCCAATATTGATAGAGTGATGTGCTAATTTAATTTCCATAATATGATGTTGCTATCCTCATTTCCCCATACAGATAGTGTATTAGACCAGCCTCATCTTCAAATATGTGATTTGAAAATCTAAAATAGGGTATCATCATGGTCTGAAAGAGGCTGCTGTCATGGTCTGAAAGAGGGTGCTAACAAGGACTAAAACTGGGTACTAGCAACCTCGTTTTCCGACGGTGTGCTATGCTAACATCATTATCAATGATGTGCTGCCATCATTACTAAACAGACTATGAAAGAAGGCGTATGTTATTACCATTGCAAAAAAGTTCCCACACATAGTTTTCATAAACATATTAGAAATTACCTATTCCAATAATTTCAATCAATAACTTAGCTATGATGTCCTTCATCACCTTGTGTACTGGTTATTTGTTTGTTCTAGGTTCTTATACAAGTTCTAGGTCCTTAGTCTAGTCTGTCCTAGGTCTTTTACAAGCCTTAAGTCATGTATGCTACGTATGTCCAAAAGTGATACCTCTCCCAATCCATCGATCTCCTTGTGCTTTTCCTTTAGCAACTTTTCCCTTTCATCGATCAACTTAAGCCTTTTCTCAATTTGTTAGTCCCTTTCTTGTATGAAAAAGACACCATCAAACCACAATAGAAACATTCAAGATGCAAAAGTAAAGAAGATGGGTACAAACCCATACCTCGATGTGTGCCCTCAACGAAGCAATCTCTGCCCTTAGAGCATTGATTTTTTATCCATTGTACTGTTTTTAGGAAAAGTACATCAAATTTGAATCATTTTGGTAATAAAGAATAGAAAAATATATGTAACCTCTTTGCCTGTCTCCGGAGCCGGTAGTGATGGGAATCACACTGCTACAATCACAGGTCCAATTACTCATGCTTAAGCTAGAGGACTTCAGAATCTAACAATGAGGATACTTAGAGATCACATGGAGCCAGATGAGATTCAGTAGAGTAGATCTTTCATTTTACATACTGATCTTATGTTCAATTTAAGGTATTGTAGCATTTGGACCAGCGAAGCTTCATAAATTTTGAATGAAATTCTGCTGGAGAGCAATGCTGACAAAAAGCCGGTGGCATAGACAAGTGGCATACTCAACACTGGAGGTATAAATAGGCAGCGTTCACAATCAACCAAACCACGGGCATAACTTCCAGCATGGTAACCTCGGATTATTTTCCTTTTTCTACACCGACAATGTAGGATTCCAAGCTGGTGGTGTACACTCTATACTGATTGTGTGGGAATAGAAGCAACGTATGGTGTGGCTTCAACACTGCCTTCAAGGTCGGTGGTACACATTGTTATTTGGCCTTTATTTTTATGTTTTTCTCCTTTTAAGGCTTAGGTATAAATACTCATATGTAATGAACCCTCAGTCAGTTTTTGCTAGAATTATTCTAAATTTAGAGAATTTTCTCTATTATATCTCTTATCAATTCTAATTGAATTGTGGCGAATGATCTTATTGTTATCAATCATTTGATTGTGGCGAATAAACCTATTATCTTGTTTATGATCATATCAGACAAGAGAGAGTGTCTTTTGAGTTGATCTCGGTGTGTTATATCCAAGTCAACGTCGATCATATCCTTTTCTTTCATCATGTCCAAATTTAAACACATAAAAATCCCATCTTTATATCAATACCAAAAGATCTCGACTTAGATATTTGATTGTGCTTTTGGGCACATCATATTTTTAGTATCAGAGCTCTAGGTATTAAGTTAGAGTTTCTTTTGCGATTGCGATTGTTAGTAGATTAGGGCTAATTGAGAGCCATGTCAAATAGCAGTATAAATGCAAATGTTAGGAATGATGAAAATAGTTAGGTTGGTGGAGGTCAGAGTTGTTGCACTGTAGGTGATGGGAGATCCATAGAAGATCAATTACAGAAATTTTGTACTATGATAGCTAATCTTGCCACACAGGTTATACATATTGCAATAGGTCAACCACCAGGGGTTAACCCACAGGCACTACCAATTGTTAATCCACAGGTAGTGCCTCTAATTGTTGTTGAAGGAATTAGCATGGAAGGAGTAGGTGAAGGAGGTTATAGAGGAAGAAGAAATTGGGGTGACGAGCATCACTATCGTGAAGGAAAAGGCGCTAATTATGGAGAAGATTATGACAACAGGGAGTTTCGACCTCCTTGAGGGTTGGAACATGTGAAATTACAAATGCCCTCATTCGCGAGAACATGATCTGCAGATGAATATTTGTAGACTAGGAAGACAAAGTTGAGGGATTGTTTAAATGCTATGATATAGATGATCACACTAGAGTTCATTTAGCGGCGGTAGAATTTACAAGATATGCTACTTTGTGGTGGAAGAATATTTTAACCACACGAAGAAGAGATGGAGAGGCTGAAATTCGAACATGGCAGGATATGAAAAGAATTATGAGGCGGAGATTTGTTCCCGAGCACTATAAGCATGAGTTGTTCATGCGCATGCACATTGAGATAGGGAGGAAAGACCATGGAAGAATATGTCTAGGAGTTCGAGAGCCTAATGATCCATCGTGGAGCAATCGAGCCTCCTGAACAAACCTTAGCAAGATTTGTTTCTGGACTCAAATATGAGATCTCATGCATAGTTGAGCTATAAAGGTATGGTACCCTTGAAGAAGCCATATAGTTAGCCTTGAGGGTTGAGAGACGAAGGTGCTCAAATCCTTATAAAGTAGCTTCCAATAAGTATAGATCTTCTAGTAAATTTTCTAGTTTAGATACTAAGCATGTTGAGAAAGAAGGGTTTGGAAAGGTTATAGTAAAGAATGTGACTGTTGAGGAAAGTAAAGGAGAAAAATTTTAATGAAAAGGGGAAAGAAATTTTTGGTGCAAAAAATAAAAAGGAGATGGGAAGCTCAGCAGGTGGCAAAACCCGCCAAATCAAATGCTTTAAGTGTCTGGGTTATGGACATATAGCAGCCCAGTATCCTAATCGAAGGGTAATGACTGCTATGGAGGTTGAGAGTGATGATGAGGAGAAGTAGTTGAATGAGCCCGAAGATTTGCCTGGAAATAGCAGGTTAATGGGCTGAGATAAATCGGCTCGCTTTTAAACAGGTCAGATTTTCTTACCCCAACCTGGCTTACATTGGCCCGTGGGTTAAAAGGGCTAACCTGTGGGCCAAATTTTTTTTTAATTTTTAATGTTAGTTTATGTAAAAATTAGAATATTTATATATTTTAAGGTTTGATATATATTAACAACTAATTTTATGGTTATTTTGATTATTTATATATAAACACAAGTTTTTAAAATGACTTATTAAATATCATATTATATTTGAATCAATAAATATATATTTTAAAAATTATTATAATACTTGTGGTTCATGTATCAATCTATTTTTTCCCATAACATACATAAATAATCACTAAGATATTATATTATTATTGTTTTTAAACTTCTCCTCTTGTTGTTGTTGTTGTAGTTGTTGGGGCAATCAACCAAGCCTGCGAGTTAAACGGACTAGGCTAATTCAGCCCGCTTTTAAATGGGCTAAAAAATTTTAGTCACAACCCACTTTTTTAAGCGGGTTGGTGGGCCGACCAAGAGCCACGACCCCTATTTCCAGCACTAATCTTCAATGTTAAATGAGTACTATGGAGATGCGGGTGCTGCGGTGCATGGTCAAGGAGGAGATGATCCATACTTATCTATCAATATATTGAGATGACTTATGACTGTTTTTCCTTCCACTAAGGAGGAACACAGGGAAAATCTAGTCCATATTTCTTGCAGAGTTAGGGACTACGAACTTGTTCTCATTATTGATTGGGGTGAGTTGCGCTAACGTCGTTGCTGCCTCTTTAGTTGAGAAGTTAAAGCTGGTTACTACACCACATCCTAAGCCATATAAACTGCATTGGCTAAGTGAGCAAGGCAATTTGCATGTGATACAACGGGCTACATTTCCATTTAGTGTTGGGGAGAAACATTCTGATGAAATAGTTTGTGATATTCTTCCTATGTGTGCATCACACATATTGCTAGGGAAGCCTTGGTTGTTTGATAGGATGGTGATACATGATTGATATAAGAACACATATTTGTTCCAGAAGGATGGAAAGAGAATTGTGTTGAATCTAATGACACTAGTTGAAGTACAAGAGGTTTAGAGGCAAATTAATATAACCAATAAGAAAAAGGTATTATTTATGGGTTAGAAGGAGCTTAAGGGAGTCATTAAAGAAGAGTAACCTTTATATTTACTGTAGGTGAGATATTTATTAAAGATTAATGAGCAGGAACAAGTGCCTCCTATTGTGAAAGTTTTACTAGAGGAGTTTGTTGATGTTTTCCTAGAGGTCTTGCCTAAGGTTTTGCCTCCACACAGGGGTATTGAGCATGCTATTGACCTGTAATCAAGAGCTATCTTACCTAATAGACCTACTTACCGTATGAATCCTAAAGAGACTAAGGAATTGAAGTGCCAAGTTGATGTATTGATAGAGCATGGTTTTATTAAAGAGAGTACTAGCCCTAGTGTTGTACCTACACTTTTAGTGCCGAAGAAGGATGGCAGTAGCGTATGTGCATTGATAGCAGGGCATCAACAATATCATTATCTAGTACAGGTATCTAATTCCTAGACTTGATGATATGTTAGACAAGCTTAATGGTGCATAGGTGTTCTCTAAAGTTGATCTCAAGAGTAGTTATCACCAAATTCGCATGAGAGTAGGGGATGAGTGGAAGACTACTTTCAAGACACTCCATGGGTTATATGAGGGGATGGTGATGCCTTTTGGTCTTACTAATGCTCCCAATACCTTTATGCAGCTTATGAACCATGTTCTGAGGGACTTCTTGGGTAGGTTTGTTGTTGTTTATTTTGACGACATTCCGATATATAGTAGAGATTTGGACAATCATGTTGATCAACTACACGTTGTATTTTCTATATTGAAAGATCTGAAGTTGTCTGGCAACCTTAAGAAATGTTCATTCTATTAACCAAAGGTGATCTTTTTGGGTTTTGTTGCATCTAGTGTTGGTATTAAAGTTGATGAGGAGAAGATAAAGGCAATAGTAGATTGGTGTACACCTCAATCAGCAGCTAATGTGAGAAGCTTTCATAGGTTGGCATCCTTTTACAGAAGGTTTGTCAGAAACTTCAGTAGTATTGTGAGTCCTTTGATTGAATTGACTAAGAAGAATATCTCCTTCGTGTAAGGAGAATGGGCTTAGAAAAGCTTTGAAGAGATTAAGGCTAAGTTGATTAGTGCTCCAGTGTTAGCACTTTTAGATTTTGAGAAGACCTTCGAGCTAAAGTGTGATGCATCGGAGATTGGAATTGGGGCAGTATTGATGCAGGATAGGCATCCTATCGCCTATTTCAGTGAGAAGCTGAATGGTGCACCTTTGAATTATTCTCTATATGATAAGGAATTTTACTCGTTAGTGCAGACCTTGATGACTTGGCAACATTATCTTCTTCCTAAGGTGTTCATCATTCACACTGATCATGAATCCTTGAAGCACTTCAAGGGTCAATAGTGTTTGTCGAGACATCAGGCGAAGTGGGTGGAATTTCTAGAGAGTTTCGCCTATGTCATCAAGTACAAGAAAGGTAGCACCAATGTAGTTGCTGATGTCTTATCTCGCAGGTATGTCCTTATTACTTCACTTCAGTCGAAATTGCTTGGTTTTGAGCTGATAAAGGAGAATATACAGTTGATGAGCATTTGAAATCCATAGTTGAGCATTCCTCTGGTGGAGAAATTGTTGATGGTTATTACATGGTCGATGTATGGTTATAAAGGGGGAAGACTTTGTATTCCTTCAGGATCTGTTAGGAAGTTGTTAGTTAGGGAAGCTCATGCTGGAGGTTTGTGTGGACATTTTGGGAAAAGAGGACATTAAATCTGTTAAAAGAACATTTTTTCTAGAAAGGAATGCCGAAGGATGTACATAAAGTGTTGGAGACATGTAGTGTATGTAAGAGGGCAAAAGGAAGGAAGGAAGAAGCCTTGGGGAGAATGCATTTCACTACCTTTACCAACTAAACCTTAGATGGACATCAATATAGATTTTGTCTTAGGTCTTCCTAGGACACAGAGGCAAAGAGATTCCATCATGGTGGTTGTTAATCGCTTCAGCAAGATGGCTCACTTCATACCCAGTCACAAAACCGATGATGCATTTTATGTTGCTAACTTGTTTGTGCAAGATATTGTAAGGTTACATGGTGTTCCACATAGCATTGTATCTGATAGAGACATTAAGTTTCTCAACCTCTTTTGGAAGACACTATGGAAGAGACTTGAAACCAAACTCATGTTCGATACTTTTTGTGATCCTTAAACGGACAGCCAGACAGAAGTTGTCAACCGTACTCTTGAAACCTTGCTTAGAGCCACGGTTGGCAAGAACCTTATCGATTGGGACTTGTGTCTCCCTATTGTTGAATTTGCTTACAATAGGGCTACACATAGTTTAACTGGTAAGTCTCCTTTTGAAGTTGTGTATGGCTACAATCCAACCATTCCTTTGGACTTAATAGCTAAAGCAGTAGCAAAGGATGAAAGTTTAAGTGAGTAGAACGTTCCCAGGAGATCCAAAAGATTCATTTAAAGGCCATCAAACAACTTAAGAAAATGTAGAGTAGTAGAAACTTCAGGGTAACAAGCACAGAAAGGCTAAGATTTTCAATCCAGGGGATTTGGTATGGGTTGATCTTTGCAAGGATCAATTTCCTCATAAGAAGTCCCAGAAGTTATCTCCTAGAGCAGATGGACCATTTAGAGTAATTGAAAGAGTCAACAACAATGCTTACAAATTGGAGCTCTTAAGAGATTATGGTGTGTCTGCTACTTTCAACATTTCTGATATTTTACCCTACATACCTAAAGATCTTCATGAAGACCCATCAGATTTGAGGGAAAATCTTCCCTAAGCCGGCGAAGACATTGGGAATCAGATTGCTACAATCACAAGTCCAATTACTCGTACTCGAGCTAAAGGACTTCAAAATCTGATAATGAGGATACTTGGAGATCGTATGGAGCTAAACGAGATTCAGTGGAGTAGATCTTTCATTTTACATACCGATCTTATATTTAATTTAAGGTATTGTAGCATTTGGACCAAGGAAGCTTCAGATATTTTGAATGAAATTCCGCTGGAGAGCAATGCTGGCAGAAATCCGGCGGCGTAGACAGGCGGCGTACTCAACACCGGCGGTACAAATAGGCAGTGTTCACAATTAACCAAACTACAGGCGTAACTTGCAGCGTGGTAGCCTTGGATTATTTTCCTTTTTTCTACATAAGTGACGTAGGATTCCAAGCCGGCAACGTACACTCTATACTGGCTGTGTGGGAACGGAAGCAACGTACGGTGTCGCACCCCGAAGGTACCCTAAATGTGGCAGTCCGCCGTACACAATATTAAAGCCTAGGAATGATCACCTCAGTCACGCGAAGGCTTCCATACTATATACAAGGCGTCCAACACATGGAGGAAACACATCGGAGTGATACATTTTATGTTGATACAACTTGAGTAACAATGTAAAGGAAATTCAATTCAATTCACTATTCTTCAAAATACAAATCATTAAACTTCAATTACAATTCATCAAAAGATTTCACTACATAATCTATTACAAGACAGAACATAAAACCTAGCTAATAACTTCAAGCATCCTTATTTCCTGCCGGAATCCCGAAGTCATTCTCGGCTTCAACCATCTCGGTCCTCATTTAGCATTCTTGAGATAACCTGTTCATTTAAACATCTATTGAGGTATAAGCTATACTACCTTAGTGAGAATTCCCTTAATTCCGTACCATAACAAGCAAGTTATAAATCATCCATATGCTATGCATGAACAAACACATGAGCAAACAATTATGTATGAGTATCCAGAACTCACACACAAAACGGATTTACGCCCTCCGTATCTTGGGTTAGGGATGGTATTGAAGTCTATACGACCGCTGCTAGTCCCCAAGCCCTCAGCTCATAGCACTTGACTCTGCTAGGCTCACCCATGGAATGCATCCCCATATGCCTTAGTTCCCTATGAATGAGCTCTGGCACCGGATCTCATTATCCAAATGAGTCATCGAACCATACCGATCGACTTGCATAGGAGTAACACGCTACCAAATGCAATATGTCCGATGTGATGCATGACCAATTTAATTTTTGCTTAGGTCAAATATTTATACATTCTTTAGAGTGACCAACCAATATCATACACATAACAGAAATAATATGAACAGTGCAGTTATCCAATCGAATCGTGGTTTCGATATGCTTTAGTATTCTTTGGCGTACATTCATCATAGTCTCATCATATATCCCATCCCCATTCATATTGATTTTTATCTTGTTCCTATGATTCTAATGCAACTAGCTACAAACACAAACAAGGTAACAAAATAAGAAAAAAACTCACTCGACCATTGAATCACCGGTCTCTTAGTAAAAGTAATCCGGTGGTAGGGAATCGTTGATTTCGGGATCACCTAAAATGGAAGAAATACTCTAATAAGTATTTTAACTCAAACTAATCCAAACAATCTTATACAAACTATCAAATTCGTAATTCTCGTTCTAAGCGGGAATTCCAACTTAAAACGGCCATAACTTGGTCATTTTAACTTGGAATTTCGCAAATTATATATCGATTTCTATCTACTTTGAAAGATCTATGTAATTTAATATTGTTTTCAAGTTTTGAAAATATTTAAGTCATGAAACAGAGGGATCAGATCTGGGCACTATCGATCTCCATTTCCGCAAAATAGTTTTGTAATTGCTTGAAATGTTCCTATTTGATAATTCAAGAATACATGAAATATGAATGATTTCCTAACATGAATGACATGTGATGAGTTTAATGTATGCATGATGTTGATGATTTTGCTAAAAAAAAATTTATAACTTTTTATTTTGCAAGACCATAATAATAATTACTTATAAAAAATCTAGTTTTCTAACTTTGACATCACACTAGTGTTTTGGAATTCATTCTTAGGAATTTCTAGTTATCTTAGTTAAAATTAAGTCTTCATAACATATATTACCTAAGGCCTTCATTTTTTCATAAAAATTTGCATTTTGCACTTTGTAAATATGTTTTCAAATAGGATTTACTCAAAAAATCCGAATTTTTAGAAATCCACTTTTTGAATGATTCCGTGGGGAAAAACTTGTTTAATGCATTAAAATTTAAGACTTTACTATACCTACTACTTAAGGACTTCATTTAGTACATAAAACTTTTATTTTGAACTTGGATAATAGGTGTTTTTATTGGCATCATCCAAAGTTATGAATTTTACAAGTTGACTACTAACTCAAAATTTTTCATCTTGATTCTACTTCTTTTTTTACACATTAATCTCATCAAAACTCAATCCAACTTGTAAAAATCACTACTTAATGATACCTATTACCTATACCCTTCATTTTTCATATAAACCATGAGTTTTGGAGTTGATAAATGGGTTTTAAAAATTGGTCTTAGTTGAGATCTGAATTTACCAAATTTATTTTTGGACATATCTTTTGATAAAATCCATCTAAACTTAAGAAAATTCATTCCTTACATATCATATCTTAAGAGCCTTTCATATCCTGAATAAAAACTTCATTTTTAAGTTAGAAAACATGTTTTTAAAATATGCCTTGGCCTAAATCCGAAAATAGAATTTTGTTTTGAAAATTAATCTTTGAAAATCATCTTTGAACCATATAAAATGAAGTCTTGATGATATATATATATATATATATATATATATTAAGCCTTCATTATCTCAAGTAAAAATTTCATTTTGACACTTGGAAAGTGGTTTTTAAATAGGGGTCTTGCCTAATTACGAATTTCACCATTTTTGTTTGAGTTCAAAATCAAGATCTATACTTAATATGAACATAAATATAAAAGAAACCCATGGTAGTAAGCCATAAACTCATAGATCTAAACTTTACTCATCAAAATCATTCATTTATGTTATCTATTCCTTAAGCCCTTCATTTTAAATGAAAAATACACATTTTGAAGTTGAAAAATAGGTTTTCTAATTAGGGTTCCCTTTTTATCCGAATTTTCAAAAGGTATTTTTTGTTGAAACTAATATGGATCTTGAGCTTCCTAACACTTTTCTACTATCATTAAGCTACTACAAGTTATCTAAGAGCATAAAACAAAAGTTTAAGGCATGTATGAACTTAAAACAACTAGATCTAGTCTTCTAAACTAGTTATGAATGCATGGACATTATGATGGTCATGTGAATCATGAATAGATGATGAATATATGCACGAATCACTAATAATGGCAACATAACTTAATAATAAAACAAGATAATAGCATAATAACTCAAATAACAAGATCTAAAACATTGTGATGGCAAGGATCACATATTTAAGTATTTCCACTTCCCTAGCTTGAAGCTCATGGGGATTTTGTGTGGAATCACACATGAATGAACTTACCATTACATGTTTCAAGATCCTAAAGTATAGATCTCTTACCTATTTGTTGTATGGAGTAATAAATTTGAAGGGAAAAAAACAAAGTGTGTGTATGGGAAATGGTAGGGGAGGTCACGACAATGGAGGAGGAGAGGAAGAGAGAGTTTTTGTGTTTTTGAAACAAATGAAATGAAAATGAAGAGAGAGAAAAGAAAAGGATTATTTACATTAAGTGGTTTAGGGTTTGTTTTGTATTATAAATGAAGAAAAATAAAATGAATAGAGGGCAAATGTTCGGGGGGTGGGGGGGTTTGCGCCAACCAAGCATTGAATGGGAGAGAGGGAGAGTTGAATTTGTTTGAAAAATTGGAATTCGTGTAATAAAAGTGTTAAATGTAATAATTTAGTAAGAAACAAAATTTTCTTGGAAAAGAAAATATAATGAGTAATTGTAAGGATGTAAGAATAGGGTATGGGTTATGTGTGTAGTAGGTTGTACTTGTGAATAGCGATAAATAGTAGACAAGACATCTATTTTACTTATAGTAAAGAAAATACGAGAAAAAGGCCATAATTGTAATTTTTATAACCCGAAAAATTATAAAACTTATATTTTTGAAATCCTTATAAAATTTCGGTTCTAAAAAGTATTCCGGAATATTTTTTTGGGTTTCTAGTTTCGAGGCTCGCTTTTCCGTAATGGAGCTCGAGAAGGCCCGGAATAGAAAATTTTTCGAAATCAACACTTTCCATGGTTTAAAATATACTTTAAAACAATATTTCACATTAAATTATTTTATAAAATTTCTTTTGATATGAAACCGAAGAAAAGCCGGATATAGGATTTCTAGGTTTCTCTCACAAAGCTTGAACTAAACTGGTTTAGGGTTTCGTTTTCCGGTTTCCGAAGTTTACTTGATTACTAGGAAAACCAGGGTTTACATTATAAGAATAATAAAATTGGGTAATAAATAATAGTGAATAGTACAAAATAAAATACAAATAAAATGGCGAAATCAGATAATTCTAGTTATCGAAAAATTATAAAACTGATATTTTAGAAATCCCCATAAAAATACGAGTCTAACGGTACTAATGGTATATTTTTGATATCTCGAGCCCCGAGACACGCTTTTCGAAGTCTGTATTCGAACGGGTTCGAAATAGGTTAAAAATTTACCAATATGATATTTTTTAGCGAATTCGTATTACTACGAGCTATTCTACACACTTAAACTACACCTGGCCTCTAGGGTTAAGGGCATTAGATTGCTGGACTTAAACTATTGTATTCCACTTAGGGTTTCGAGGTGATTTTCCGGTTTAGATCTTTGCCAATTTGGAAACTGATATTTTATGTTTATACAACATATTTGATTTGCAAAATTTATTTTAAAATTGATTTTTTTAAGTATTTAATACTCTCGACGTTTTCAGAATTCTTTGAATTGAGTTTTATTTCCAAAGGTTAATCATTATTTATATTTTAATAATTTGTTTTTGGGCTTTATATTACCCAATTTTATAAGTCGGAGTTACGTATGGAATTTGTTGTACGTAGTGGTTATGGAATTAAAGTATGATGAGTTCTTATTTTGTTTTTAAGAATTCTTATTTTCCTCAAGGTTAAAAGATTTCTAGATTCGTTCTTGATTTAGGACTAGTCGAAATTCGATTTTAATTTGGAGTGATTTTTAGGGTTTATTTTCGAAGTTCATTTTGGAATTATTTACTGAAATTTTCCGGGGCTTACATACGGTGTGGCTTCAACACCGCCTCCAATATCAATGGTGTAGCCGGCGGTGCACATTGTTATTTGGCTTTTATTTTTACGTTTTTCTCCTTTTAGTGTTTAGGTATAAATACTCATATGTAATGAACCCTAAATCAGTTTCTACTTGAATTATTCTAAATTTAGAGAATTTTCTCTATTATATCTCTTATCAATTCTAATTGAATTGTGGCAAGCGATCTTATTCTTATCAATCATCCAATTATGGTGAACAAACCCATTCTATCTTGTGTGTGAGTTATATCAGACAAGAGAGAGTGTCTTTCAAGTTAGTCCTGGTGTGTTATATCCGAATCAACGTCAATCGTTTCTTTTCTTCCATCGTATCGAAATTTAAACAGATAAAAATCCCATCTTTATATTAGAATCTCTGAGAATCATTTTAAATACCAAAAGATCTCAACTTGGATATTTGATTGTACTTCTAGGCACATCAGGTAGTCTTGCTGGGTCTGGTTGTGCAACGGGCCAATCCAACAGGAACTTATGGATTGAGGATTGCATCAATTCACTAGATCACTACACTGTTAAAGAACAATGATCAAATTGAATAGAGTACGTGTGTTATTATGCCTCCCAATCGTGCTCCAATGCGCATACCTCCTTTCTTAAGACTTTCTTCGTCGTCTTTATATCCCAATATCCATAGCTCGGAATTTTGTGGGGGACCAACCATCAATGGACTGTCATAGTATGCTAGCTACATAAAAAATATTTCGGTATTAGGTTTAGTGTCTTTACCTGGCACAAAATATACTAACCTAGAACATTCTTGACCTAGAACAAAATACACTACCTAATACTAATACATTGCTCCTAACATTGATAACCTAGCACTTGTAAGAGGACCAATAACAAATGACCTAGCTCAAAGACATTACACTTAGTATTAAGACCTAGCATATATAAAGGGACCTAGAATAAGTGACCTAGCACAAAATATACTATTAGCTTAAATACATTGCACCTGACACTAATGACCTAGAACTTATAAGGGGACCTACAACAAATGACCTAGTACAAAATACACTACCTAGCAAAAATACAGTGTACCTAGAATTGAAGACCGAGTACTAGAGATCTAGCACAGGAACTAGAAAAAATAACCAAGCACAAAATAAACTACGTAGTATAAAGACATTGCACCTAGCATTGGTGACATAACCCTTATAATAGGACTTGGAAAAAATGACCTTCTGAATGTTTTAGGTCTTTGCTTTTGTCCTAAGTCCACTTATGTTAGAAGAGTTCTAGGTTAGTAAATAACATGCATACCTCTAACAAAATGACACATCTATTGAAATAGAGCTGCTTGCCTTTTCTCCAGCAACTGATTCCTTTACATGGTTGATCCAATAGATGTTTCGCCCAATCCAAATTAGAAATGTTGTCTATATCTCGTGCCACACTAAGGTAATTTCTTAAGACTTCAAAGTTTGAAGTCAAAGAAATGAAAAAGCTCATGAGATAAAGCATTATGGCAGCTTTGAATTGGTGAGGTGACTCCACATGCTCCTTAAGTATAAGCACCCATAGGCTTGCTACTTTCAGCCCTCTATCATCCAAAAAAATTTTTAGATGATTCTCAATTTGTTCATCAATTTTATGACATTCAACATCTACTGAGTTCAACCAAAAAATGTCCTATATCTTTTTGGGACTTATTGTTACTTTATGTTCTCTCATATACAATGTGCGAATGTCTTCATCAAAATTAAATAGCAAGGCTTTAAGCAGCTTCCTATTGATAAAATTGAGCTTCAAACTCAATAGACCATTAGACACAAGTTTGTCAATGAGTTACCACTTTTTACTTCCATAATGGCAAGCTTTAGCCAATAAACATAGCTTGTTGGGTGCACATCAATATCTGACTCACCGAAATTTTAGTCACTTATTAGAAAAATATTCAATGACACTCCATCCCTCATAAACCAACCTCTACTATAAAATAACATAACATCTAACTCCTATCTTACGAGTATTGTCATCGGTGTTGGGATCTGCCAAATTTTTCTGTTTGGCAGTCTTGATAGTAGGTGATGTTTCACCTTTTCGAGTGAGATTTTTTTGCTTAGACATCTTCAGGGATGATGCTTCACATTTTCCAACCATTTTTTGAAAGGATCAAACTCGCTAGGCGTTAGGGTTTTTGGAGGTGGCTAGTGGCTAGGGAGCTTGGGCAGGAGAGGGAGGTAGGTTAGGGTTTCTAGAGGTGGCTCTAATATCTTATAGTTTCCTTTTTGTTTTCAGAAAGTTCTTCAAGCAGTCGTAGCCGCCAAGGCAACCTCTTCTTTCTGCCTCAATCTCTCTATCTCTCTCTCTCTTTCTTCTCCCGGTCTTCTTCTTTGTATATTCTTTTGTTGTTGCTTAGAGTATGCTTGAATACTGGAAAATTTATCCTTTTGGGCCGAGAATTGGGGTAAATAATTCTTCATTTGGTAATAAATTTCGCTTATGGGTACTTATTCTTACTGGAAAAAATGTCAACTTGGGTATTACTCGCTTAGCCATTACCCCGGATTACGCAAAAACTTAAATTTCAGGGTGTATTACGGAGCTTCTTCTGCAGCTTTAATAGAGGACCAAATGTTTGATGAAATTCCCCAACGAGAGTATCACAATGAAGTTGACGAATTTATAGTTCCAAGAAGTAGGTTATGTATAGAGAAAGAAGGGGTTTTGTTTTGTTTAGTTAGCAGGGTGTTCAAGTCCTTGAATTGGGAGGTTGCGAGGTCGGTTCGGTTCGGGGATAGTGTGAGTAAATACGGGCTGGGATGCTCCATTACAGCGTTTAGAATGGTTTTGCATGTTTATGCGCTCGCGGGAATGAGGAGGGAAGTGTATGCCTTGCTTAGGGATATCGTTTTGTATTATAAGGATGTGAATTCCGATGTGTTTGAGTTGTTTCCCGCATTACTTGATTCGCCGAATAATGTGAGAGGGTTAGCTGTTGTTTATAATGTGCTGATGAAGGTTTTCGCAGCCAATTCGTTGCTTGAGAATGGACTTGATGTGTATTTGCAATGTAAGGATATCGGGGTTCCGCTTGATATACTTTCATGTAATTTCTTGCTCAAGTGTTTGGCGGAAGGGAATAGGTTTGAATATTGTGAAAATCTGTATAAAGAAATGAAAAATTCTGGACCTGCACCCAATGATAGGACTTATGCAATCATGTTGAACTTGTACAGCAGAGGGAATCTTGGAAAAAATGTATATAGTAGTCAAGTAGAGGCCATTCTGGAAGACATGGAGAGGAGTTGTGTTAGCGGTACTGTTGTAACATATGGTACATTTATTTATGGACTTTGTAGATTTGATTGTGTCGAAGATGCTTTGAGACTTGTTAAGAAGTTGCAGCACAGGGGCCTCCATTAAACCGATATTTCTTCAATGCGATAATACATGGGTTTTGCCAGAGAGGTGAAGTGTGTGTGGGTTTGAAAATTCTCAACAAAATGAAGAGGTGCGGATTACAACCAGATGCTTATACCTACAGCATATTAATCAATGGATATCGGGTGTTTGGTAATATGAATTCTGTCTGGGAACTTTTCCAAGAAATGATCAATGATAATGTTGTTCCCAGTATTTTTCACTATAATAGTCTCATTCATGGGTTTTGCGAGTTAGGGTGCTTAGATAAAGCGCTGGAAGTTTTTAACTTCATGATAGAAGATGGGGTATTTCCAAATATTTACACTATGAATTATCTTGTTGGTAGTTATTGTGAGGAAGGGCTCTTGGAGGAAGCTTTAAATTTTATTGCAGAAATGGAAGATTTTGGTATCTCCACCAGCTCATGTACATATGCCCCAATTATTAACAGGGTGTGCAAAGAGGGTTACCCAGAAAATGCATTGATGCTCCTTCCTTCAATGATTAAGAAGAACACACTCTCAGAAGTTATTGTATACAGTACTATACTGAATGGATTTGTCCATCATCGACGGCTAAAACAAGCTTTGTCTTTTTACAAAGAGATAAAAAGAGCTGGGATTGTGCCAGATGAGATTATATATACAATTCTCATCAACATATTTTGTTATAAAGGCAAAATGGATAAAGCTTATAGTCGGTTTAGAAAAATGGTGAAAGAAGGTTTGGATCCTGATACAACCTCATACACCTCGGTCATAGCTGGTTATTCCAGAGCTGGAGATATGGATAGGGCTAGGACACTTTTCAATGAGATGTCAAGAAGAGGCCATGTACCCAATGTTTTCACTTATACTTGCCTGATGGATGGGTTTTGTCGGAAGAGGCGCATGGATGAAGTCAGTTTATTGATTGATGAGATGGAAAGACGCAAAATATCTTTCAATGTGGTGACGTTCACTGTTCTTATGGTTTTTTTATCAAAAACTTGGTATGTTTACTAAAGCAGATGAGATTTTCCATATAATGAAGTCTAATGGGGTTCACCCGATGGATCTGCTTGCCAATTCAATATATGCAGCGGGTCAAAGATTTCTTCAGGTAGAAGGAATTGTTGGATTCTGCTATTAATGTCAGAAGTAATATCTGGATGTTTCTGGGTTATTTTTGTTTTTATTTGTATTTTATAATTATTATTACGCACCCTAATCTTTACTGGCATAGTTTTTTGCTTTGCCACCCTCGGATGATTACAAGTACCTTTCTAATCTCTTGTAGATTCTGTGCCTTCCAATGCAATCATTGCTAGTATATGCAAAGGAAGCATTGGTTTTGAAAGTGATAATGCATGTATTTGAATTGTGGAATGTGATTACATAGCAAGTGTTTGAATCTATTCTTGATGAAACCCCTAGCTTGCTGCAGATCAAAGAATCTCCAACTTGTCACAACAATTTTAGAAAAGTAAGGTTCTGTCTAGTATTGCCTGTCACTTTGACTTCTTGATGGAATCCTTGCTTTCTGCAGACCAAAGGATCTTCACTTGGCTGAACAAATTTTTGAGAGCTATGCTTTTGTTCAATATTGCCATTATAATGCTTAATCAATTTGATCTTGTATTATAGTTTGTGTTTTCTTGTGCAATGATTGCTGAAGTTATACCACTAGCACGTCTTATCAGTTTATCACATCTGGAGTGATAACTTGATCTTCGATTATAGTTTGTGTTTTCTTGTGCAATGATTGCTGAAGCTATACCACTAGCACGTCTTATCAGTTTATCACGTCGGAGTGATAACTTTTTTTTTCTGCTTTTGATGGTAGTAATTTCCGTTAGGAGATTTGATATGCAGAGTAGCCATTGGGAAATGTGATTGAAAGAAGATGATCAAGCTGCATTCTCCAACAAATCTCCCCGATGTGCAATCAAATGCATATCTTTTCTGTCTATATTAGAATTAAGTTAGTGTTTCATTGAGTACATTTGACAAGAGAACATGACAGAAAATTTGAGACTTTTGGAGTAAAAAATCTTATCATGAAATGTGGTTTCGCACTCCCTTCTATAGTTAAGTATTAATTCATTTGTGAATCATTCAACCAGAAAAGGAACTTAGCCATAATAAAATTGTACTTTCTATGATTCATATTAAAAGCAGAATCTTATAAAAATATCGTCTTTCACAATCATATTTATCTGAAGACTTGTTTGTTGATTTATCTCAATGTTCGTGTGTTATCTCACTGCCCCAAATACGTCAAGTTTCCCTCATGAACTTGTTAGATATCTTCCATCCAAACCTGGAGAAGGCAGGTTGATGCTATGTTATCTCTATTTACTAGTCCCTGTAGATGGTATTTTTGGTGAATCCAAATGACTACAGCTGTTCTATATTTATCCCCCCTGGTGCAGAAACATGAGTATTCTTCTCTTTTTTTTTTTTTTTTCTAGAAATTCCAACCTCATAATTATCAACCAATCAAATGTCAAACCTATTGCTGTATAATCTGGTCTTTCTGGGAAACCCCAATTCATTGGTCATTTATACAATTAATTGACCTGCATGAAGAGGGAGGTAGCGATTCTCACCTCCAATAGTCCCTTGTTGTGAAATATATACCAGTTATATTAATTTATTTGAATCCTGAGATGGAAAAGGAAATATGAGATGTGTAGCTAGAGTTTATGGAAACAGGAATCAATGTTCCTTTCACCATGCTAATTCAGTGAAACAATGGTGGAGTTTGTCACTAGCTAAAGATTCCCGATGCTTAATTTTTGCAGGATATAGAGGTATCAACTTTATGGAGCCTTGATCTATTTTTCCCAGAAAATATTATCCTTGTTATTTGACCAGGGATCACTCAGGCAAAATAGACATATCATGTCTGACCTACGTACATGTAAGAAGCTTGGGCAGTACAGGAGGCATGCTAAGTTGTGGGCATACTTCATCACTGTCAGCTACTCTAAATGGGAAAAATCAAGAGAAGAGGTCTTTTCTCCAACTCTTGAGTTTAGGTTTCTGTAAGTCATCTATTGAACTAGTAATTTCAAAATGCAACTAGAAAACAGAAGTGACAAATATATGGTCAATAACATTTTATAATTGCTGTATAATGGAGGAAAATAACGTTATGCTTTTTCAAAAGGACTTCCTTAATATTTCAAAATCTTTTTCTTTACTCATTTCTCAGATCTTTAAGAATCGTGTATTCTTATTACATTGAGGCATATGTGGTATAGCCCATCAATCCTAGCATTGCTTATAATCTTCCAGCTGCTCGCCTAACTTCTTTTATCACCCTTTTCATTTTTTTGTCTGCTCTTGAAGATCCTTCTTCTCTCTAGAGATCCTTTGCTGACTTTGTTAATTCCTCATAAAGTGCCTAGATTTTACCATGCTGATGCATTGCAAATGTGGTTGAGCATGGAGGACGCCTGCATGCAAATGTGGCTGTCCAAGTCACTAGCTTCAAGTGATGACACCAGGAGTTGATATCAAAGATACCAGGTTTCATCTGCATGTACACTAATGGAATGCTGATGTGACACCAGAAGATATCACCGTACTTCAACTTTGAATTTCATCAGAAAGGTTTGACAACTTTGCTTGTGTTGCTTTGTGGAGTAGGTCTGATTTCTCTTACAAAATCTTATCTCATTGAAGAGGTTGAAAGAGCATAGAAATTGACACAATAATCCAGTTGCTGGTCTTTCTAGTTCTGCAACATGTATCCATGGCATGAGTACTTTTTATCCTTAATCCTTCAAGCTTGGTTTCATTCACTCACACTGTTGCTTCCTCAAAAGTAAGCTGCATCAATTTCTTTGGCTTGCTGAAACATCATGGTAGAAATCAGCCTCCATGACCAGATACTGAAGCACTTGCAAAGGGGACTTCAAGGACTTATCAACCAAATTCTCACCAACAATATTTTTGAGATGAATTTTCGTATGTTGAATTGTTTTATGAGCATACTAGAAACTTATGGATATGTTTGTTGCTGTCCAGTAACTGTGATGTTGAGTCTAGATGTGGATTGCGTGTATTGGAGCGAACTGAGCTGGAAAAGAAGACAGCAAGGACTCTGCATCTGCAGTAAGCTGGCTTGCTGGCTCCATTACCGCTGCCTTGCTGGTAGTACAATTTCGCCACCATCGAGCTGTTTTATCCTCAAAAACGTACAGAATGATATGATGGTTTGATAACTGGCCTGCCTGCTGGTGTTCCTCGAGCCATTGAGCCGGCTCCTTTTTTGCCGATGGATGTACTAGTTCCAACTGCACCGGTTCGCTGGTGCTCCTTGAGACGTGAGCTCCTTATTTTTCTTCCACATTTTTTATACTATGTAATATCCTTCTATTTAAAAAAGTGCCCCAACTATTTAGGGTGGAAACAATGTATTTTTCATTTTTTGTTGAATGTCACACCTCACATGCCATATGTTGATAAATATGAGAGTTTTATGGTTCACCTTAATATGAATAATAATGATTAAAAAAAAAAAAAAACCTTTTCCTCTTCCTCATCTAAAACATATGTTTTTTTCTAAGTAGTTTCACAAATAGGCAAACCATAAAACTTCTCTCAAGTTTGTATCTCACCTCAAGAAAGATCAAAGGTTAAATATCTATGGATTCAATCTTTGGAAGAGAATTAGAAAACCCGAAATTCCATCTTTGGTGATTTTGGTGTTTTTGTGATTAAAGGAGGAAGAAATGTAGCTCCTCTGAATAGTTTCACAAGAAGCCAAACTTTAGGACTCTCTCTCTCTCTCTCTCTCGCTTATATCTTGTTCCAAGGAATTATATAGGTAAAGTAAAAGGTAAGTTTTCGTTTTTGACTCTTTGTTGATATAAAGGAGTTGTCTTGTTTGATTTTTGTTGTATTGAAGGTTTTGTGTTGATGGTGAGATTTGAAATACTCTAAATCAACTTTGGTGGTTGCATTGTTGATTTCAAAAGACAAGGAAAATTTAGGTATCACGCTGTTAACATGCTCAAGATATTAAAAGATGTTTTCTTTTTGGAGGTTGCATGGTTTAAGGGCAAGAAAAGATTTTCTTTTAGAATTTTTTGCATTTTGGAGCGATTGGGGTACGAACAAGGAGTTACAGCCATATCACGGGCTGCAATCCCTTCAAGTTGGTAAATCAAGACCAGTGTTGTTGGAGGCGCAAAAGGCGCTCGCCTAGGCGCCCAGGCGAGGCGAGGCGAGGCGCACGGCAGCGCCTTGCGACGCCCAAGGCGAGGCGCCTTTGCTGAGGCGTGCGCCTGTTTGCGCCTAGGCGCAAGGCGCACAAGCGCCAAGCGAGCGCCTGGTACTTTTCATTCCAAAAAAAAAAAAAAAAAAATTCTTGAAACATCGGTAAAGCAATCCCCACAAACAGACAAAAAAAAACCCTACCCCACTGCTGGTAAAACAAAACAAATATAAAAAATAAAGTAACTTTTAAACTAGAAACCCTACCTACTTCACTTTCTTTCTCTCTCACGTTGAGCTTCTCTCTCTTTTGTGCTTCAAAAACAAACAAACATAGTGCTGTCTGCTGTGCTTTGACTCCTCCAGGTATTTAATAAAGATTCCTTTCTTCTTATTTTATTTTGCATGATACAACTTGACCGGTTGGTATGTGGAGTCCACACACTTGTCCAATATGTTTGTTTTTTCTTTGACACTTGCTTTACACTGTTTCTCACACACACACCTTTGAAATCTGTCCGACAGTCCTACTTCCACTTTCTCTCTTACTATATATATTATAAAATACAATCAATATCTTGTTTTTTGACCGAACAATCAGCATCTATCTTGTTTTTTGACCGAACAATCAGCATCTACTTGGTTTGCGTTTGATTTATTTTATACTGTATATTGTATAGTGAAAATCTGCTATACTAGGAAAAACAAAAGTTAATATTAATAGTAAATATAAATTTATTAAAATAATTACCCAAAACAAAAAATAAGTATAATGCCTAAAAAAAAATGTTCTTCTTTCTGTCAATTTTAGAATGATAAAATCAGAATATGATAAAGGAAAAATGGAATAATTACTCATAAAAAAAAGGAATAATTAAAATAAAAAAGTATAATTAATATTAATAGTAAATGTAAATTTATTAAAATAATTTAAAAAATAATTACTTACCAAAAAAAAAAAAAGTATGATGCCTAAAAAAAAATTTGTTTTTCTTTCTGTCAGTTTAGTTATAGAATATAAAATCAGAATATGATAAAAGAAAAATGGAATAATTACTCATAAAAAAAGGAATAATTAAAATAAATAAGTATAATTAATATTAATAGTAAATGTAAATTTATTAAAATAATTTAAAAAATAATTACTTACCAAAAAAAAAATTAAGTATAATGCCTAAAAAAAATTGTTCTTTTTTTCTATCAAGGCCACACACACACACACACTAACTAGTATTGGGAAAAATAAACGTATTTATGTTTGTGGACATGTCACATGTGTTTAACTTTGACCTCACTAATGGTAATTTTTTTTAATATATATCTTTTAGATATTGTGCAATTATATTTTAGATGGATTCGGCTAATGTTGGTGGGAGTAGAAGTGGGAACAAACGAAGTGATCCGGGATGGAAATATAATTATTTGGCTGATAAAAATGATACAAATTCAGTGACTTGTATGTTTTGTCAAAAAGTCACTAAAGGAGGAATTTATAGAGCCAAACAACATCAAGTGGGGAACAATAGGAATGCAAAAAAATGTTTGAAGTGTCCTCCAGAAGTGAGAAAAGAGTTGGAGGATTTTATGAATGAAAAAAAAAGTCAAAAAGAACATTATGATAAAATGCCAGATATTGATGACTTTGATAATATCATTGAAATTGGGGATGATGAAGATGTGGGGAAAAATAATAAAGGCAAAGAGAGAATTGGTACTTCTATGGCTTCAAAGAAGAGGGGGCCTATGGATGCTTTTGTATCAATAAGGCCGGAGCATGTTGTTGAGATGAGGAAGAAGGGAAAAATGATACAATCTACTATAAACAATACATATGACAAACAAAAAAGAGAGCAGGCTTGCCAATACATTGCTCGTTTCTTGTATCAAGCGGGCATTCCATTTAATGTTGCACATCTTGATTCATTTAAATGGATGATTGAAGCTATTGGTCAATATGGACCAAACATGAGACCTCCAAGTTATCATGAGTTGAGAGTTCCACTTCTTAAGAAAGAAGTTGAGTATACTGATGGATTGCTTCAAAGCACAAAGATTCTTGGAAAAAACTTGGATGTTCAATTATGTCGGATGGGTGGCTTAGTCGAACTCATCGGAGCATTATCAACTTTTTAGTCAATTGCCCAATGGGAACAATGTTTGTGAGATCTGTGGATGCATCATCATATATGAAAACAGGAGAAAAGTTATTTGAATTGTTGGACAAGTTTGTAGATGAGGTTGGAGAAGCAAATGTTGTTCAAGTAATAACAGATAATGGATCCAATTATGTTTTAGCAGGTAAGTTTTAGTTTTTGGAATCTACTTTATCCTAAGTTTATTATTATAATATATATGTATGGTTTTTTAAATATTATTATTTGTCTTTTTAATAGGGAAGTTATTGGAAGCAAAGAGACCAAATTTGTTTTGGACACCATGTGCTGCTCATTGTTTGGATTTAATGCTAGAGGATATTGGGAAGATTCCACGAGTAACAAAAACTATTGAGAAGGCAATCAACGTGACTGGATTTATATACAGTCATACGGGTCTCTTGAATACCATGAGATCCTTTACAAAAAATAGAGAACTCATCCGTCCAGGGAAAACTAGGTTTTGTACATCATACCTTACATTGCAATCAATTCACAATCAAAAAAATCATTTGAGGGCCATGTTTACTTCGGATGATTGGACTTCTAGTAGTTGGGCAAAGCAAGTGAAGGGGAAAAGGGTGTGTGAAACAATTTTGTCTGTTAGCTTTTGGAATAATGTCACCTATATTCTTAAGGTGATGGGGCCTCTTGTGCGGGTACTTAGACTTGTTGACAGTGAGAAAAAACCAGCCATGGGATACATCTATGAAGCTATGGATAGAGCAAAGGAGAGCATATCAAAATCATTCAATGGTGATGAAGAAAAATATGCGGAAGTGAGCAAAATTATTGATGATAGGTGGAATTGTCAATTGCACCATCCTTTACATGCGGCTGGACATTTTTTAAATCCTGCAAATTTTTATGACAATCCGAGCATGGAGTTTGATGAGGAAGTTATTTCAGGATTATATGCCACTATCAAGAGATTGGTTTCTCAACCTCAAATGCAAGATAAGATAATTTCTGAAATTTCTGTTTATAAGCGTGCTGAGGGCCTATTTGGCATTGATTTTGCCATAAGGTCAAGAAAGACAAAAGCACCAGGTAACTTTAAAAACTGTTATATTATAATGATAGTATTTTATTTAGCAATTGAAACTTTTTTTTTTCTCTTTTAACTATACAGCTGAATGGTGGGGGTTGTATGGAAGCTCAACCCCTAACTTGCAACAATTTGCAATTAAAATTCTAAGCTTGACATGTAGCTCATCTGGATGTGAAAGAAATTGGAGCGTGTTTGAGCAAGTAAGCATCGTAAAGTTTTAATTTGAGTGTTATTGCTACAATGTTCAAAATATTAATATTATAACCATAATTATTTGCAGATACATACAAAGAGGAGAAATAGCTTGCTCAAAAGCGTTTAAATGATTTAGTTTTCATTAAGTATAATCAAGCTCTTAAAGCTCGATATGATCAACGCGATGTTATTGATCCTATATCTTTAGATGATATTGATGAAAGCAACGAGTGGTTGATTGGACAGATGGGTGTTGACTCATTTGTTGAGGCGGATGATGACTTGGTGTTTGAGAATGATGACTTGACATGGGGAGATGTTTCAAGAGCTACAGGAGTTGAGGAACCATTGAGGAGTACTAGATCTCAAACACAATTTACAGGATCATCAAGTAGAAAAGTTATTATTGATGAGGAGGAAGAAGTTTTGAGTGATGATATGGAAAAAGATGTTGATGAATATGAAAGTAGGGATGATTATTTGGAAGGTGCTAATGATGAGGAAGAAGGGTGAATGAATGATTGAACTTGTCAATAGCTAGTTTTATATTTACTATCTTGTAAAAGTAGATTACTATAATGGTTTAAATCTTAATGTTTTTATGCACATAGTGCTTATTTTGCAAATATGATGCTATATGAATCTAATATTTGATCTATTTAAATAGTTTTTGTTGGTCTAAATTAAATATTATTATTAAATGTGGATGTTTTTTGTATCCAAATAATATTAATAAATTTTTTAAATATTTGCGCCTCGTTTCACTCAGGCGAGCGCTTTTTTTGCGCTTCTCGCCTTAAGCGATTACAAGGCGTAGCGCCTTGAGTGCGCTTTTCGCCTCTGACAACCTTGATCAAGACTAATCATGGTTGTGACAAAAGCAGTGATAGTCGTCACCACCCTCATCACGATCGTGATGGTGGTTACGCCCCCATAACGTGTGTGATAGGAGCATATCTTATTTTCCAAGGCTATCATGCCTCCTATCACGGGTGTGACTAATATAGGGATTTCAAAATTTTCTCATTTTCTCGTTGTTGACCTTTTTAAACACCTACTGCTCGTTCACTTCGCTGCATTACAGCTCTATTTTTTATAAATAGCTATTACGACGTTTAGTTTACTGAATAGCGATTCTAATAGAATTCCTATTATACAAAATATTGAATAGTCATTCTTTATTTCAATCTATGAATACCAATTCAATGCTGGAACTGTCTTTTTTTCAAAATACCACCATTTAAATAAAAAATTAATAAAGAAAAATCATATTACAATTCTATTACATTCAACCGTAATAGGAATTCCATTACAACCTTATTCATTCAGCGAAGTGAACAAGCCACCGGTCTCTTAACCTATCTTCTAGTACTTCTAAATCTAAGTAAGAAATGTGCTTGAACTGGGGATAGTTGTATTTCTCATTAGTTAAGGATTTAGATGATCTTAGGAGTACGTTTACCTTTTGAAATCAGTTTTGAGTGAGTGTTTTGCTTATGTTAAGGTGTTTTGGTGAAGCTAGGTTAGCCATTGCAGACATTATATCAGGTACATCCTTACCTTAGTTTTTATTTGTGATTGTAAGGTAGAAATTATAATTGAACTTAATGATATGCGGCTTTAAATCGGTTTGTTGCTTATGCTTGGCTGGCTCTAGTAGACTAGGAGTATCGTGTTACTAGAACAATAACTTGATGATCTGTGTGTATCGTTGTCCCAAGTAGAGTCGTGTATAGAGATGATTTTGGTAGTTTATGAGTGGTACGAGTACGATACCTAAGGTGTGTAGGGAGTACCAAACACCAATATATATATAAGTATTTTATACATATTTGTTTTTACGAAGTCATGAGTTACTCTAAGTTTAGAACTAGTTGCAAAGGGTTCTAAACTGTGTTTTTTGCCTAGCTAATTAAAGATAATAACATGTGATTGATGCTGTCACGCCCCAACGGGTACCCTAAACGTGACAGCCCGCCGTACGCAATATTAAAACTTAAGAATGACTACCTCAGTCACTCAAAAGCTTCCATATCGGTATAAGGCGTACATTCACATCAAAGGGAGACCGATGAAGTAATGAATTTTAAGATATTGACAGCGGAACATACAAAATAACACTTAATATAATTCATAGAAACATAAAGTCTTACAACTTCTAAGGGGCATTCCCCCATAAATTCATAACAACATGGTTCCACTAAAGATAAAATAACTAAAGCTTAGAAGATTTTAGAAAAAATCTACTCTATAACTTCAAAATAGAATTCCTCCAAAAGCTTCTCAAAATAAGGATTCTATCCGGGGGATTAAGATGGTATCGGGTGCAAGAGATAATCCTGCAATATCAAAAGTTTATAGGAGTATAAGCATAACTAGCTTAGTAAGATATTCCTTATGCAAAAGTACTCATAACAGGCAATCGACCAAGTTTATTAATTCAAGCATATGAAATGCAACAACCATATGATCAAACATTACATACGACTATCCGGTTTCGTATGTGTGATGGATTTACCTCTCCATCGGTGGCTAGGGAATGTTTTGAACTGGGTTCCAAACGACCTTTTTAAAGTTGCGCGCATCTTGAGGTTCCAACAAACCGTACTACTAGTCTCCTAACTTTCCTTACCCAAAGCAATCAATCTGGCTCGGCTACAACTTGAGACCATATTCCCCGAACATCCTAAACTCTCAAGGTTGTAGCAAGGCAGCTTACCTTTCCGATCCCACGCTGAGGAGTAGTAGCAAAATTTTGAAATGATATTCTAAGTGATATGCATGAGCAATTTATTATATGAGATTTCAATATGACATTAAATCATTTAAAGCGATCAAACAATATTTGCACACATAACAATACATATATGGAAACATTTATATCAATCACAAATCGGGTTCCGATATACTTATTGTTCATTTATCGCACACAACGATTCACATACATAATTCCCATGATATCCCACATGCATATCAATTTATCTTTTCCTAACATCTAGTGCTCTATTCTACAAGCACATGCACGAATACATAAGTGTAAAGGAAACTCACACGTCTATAGCGATCTAGGAGTTGAAGTAATCCTCGGGGAAGAGAAGATCTTGGTCATCGACACCTAAACAAAAGAAATACCTGAAATGAGTACTTCACCCAAGATCTATTCAAACTCTATAATTCTATCTTATTGAATTCGTAAAAATCGTATAAAATGGAGATTCCAACTTAAAATGGCCATGACTTGCTCGTTTTAACTCGAAATTTCGCATATATATACTGATTTCTACCTACTCGAAAAGATCTATCTATTTATAAGGTTATTTTTATCAAAAGAAGTTATTCGGGTCTTGGAATAGTAGCATACAGATTTGATACGAATTTCAAAAATAGAGTTTTCAAACTTTCTTCATTCAAGGACTTTTGTACAAAAATATAGATATTTTATATGGTTGAAAAATCCTTTGAATACATATATATAGACTCAAACCATATGCATGAATTTAGTGGTGTTGTCTCAATAATGATTTTTGTAAAACAATGTGTCTTAAAAGTGAGATAATCTTAAGACTTGAAAAGAAATTAGTTTTGTTTTGAAAAATTTCCTAAATTATCATAAGTGAGTATTTCCTTCTTTAACTCCATTTCTTAGTTATTGAGAATAATTAAATTTTCAAAAAGAAATCTTAATCTTTTAAGATTCCCATAACTTTATTTCTAGTGGTTTGGAAAACATAGTTTTTCTAAATATTTCATGATTATATGTTTTGAAGTATTCCTAAAGGTAGATCCACTTTAAAAGAAAAATATCAATAATTTTATAAGTTATTTATTATTTTTATTTCCTAAGTAAAGCTTATCCATAGAAAAGTTATTCCTTGATAATCTTGTAAAACTTATCTAAATCTTTGATGAAAACTTTACATATAAGTTTAAGAAAACCTTTGTTTAAACAAAGAATTTAAGTCTAAGGATTTTTTTCTTTATTTCATTGGTTTAAAAGAGAGTTTGATAACTTTGTTTTCATTGATAAAATACCATATAGTATTATTACTAAAACTTGAGCAAATCTTATCTAACTTTAGAAAATATTTATTAGGATAAAACTTCACGTCTTTAAGGAAAAATAATTTCTTATATGTGACAAAATTTATTTTTAAAGAGAGTTTTTATTCTTATTTTTATTACTTAAGAAAACTTATTTCTATCATGATTGAGACAATAACAACATATCCATGCATGAATGAGAATATGTAACTATGAGAAATATAATAAAAAACAACATAATAAGATAAGATATATAAGAGCATAAAAGTAAAGTCAAGTATTGGGAACCTTAGCTTCATCAAGGTATCCCGGGACTAAGAATAGACTAGTCCTCAAAAGAAAAGAAAAGAAAAGCAAAAAAAGAGAATTGTTTTGACTTGATATGGACAAGTTTAAGACTAGAAAGACTAGTCTTAATAACAACATAAAATAAAAAAATTACATAACTTGAAAGTAAATAAATAACAAATGAGCTTATATGCTCTAAATAAATATATACATAATATACATAATACTTTATATAAGTTAGATTAGAACAAATAATAATAACAATAACAATATCAACATAATAGTAACAT
The DNA here is from genome assembly GCA_024138025.1 of Combretum micranthum. Taxonomy (NCBI): domain Eukaryota; kingdom Viridiplantae; phylum Streptophyta; class Magnoliopsida; order Myrtales; family Combretaceae; genus Combretum; species Combretum micranthum. Next base: position 703,973 of record JAMXBD010000500.1, on the reverse strand, counting down.
AAAGAAAATAAGAACATGAACAAAAACAAAACATGAATAAATTATTGCTTCTTTAACTCAATGAGTCTAAGAAACATACACTAAACTCATGTTAAGTTGTAGGAACATGATGAGTGAATATGAGAATTTTTTACCTAAAGTTTATGTGTTGGTTGAAGAAGAAAAGAATAGGTTGTAGTATTATGTGACACTTGGTTTCTTAAGGAAAAGAGAGAACTTGAGAGAGATTTTGAGAGAGGGATTTTATGGAGTGATTTTGGGAGAGTTTTAGTATGAATTATGTTGTGTGAAAGAATGAAAGAGGAAGGGGTATTTATAGATTTTTGGAGTGGAAATTAGATGTAATTAAATAAATAGAAAAGAAAATAAAATTGGATGCATGAGAGAGGGGGAGGCGCCGATTTTCTTGTTGTAGGGGGAGAAAATTAATTTATTTTGTTTGTTTTGTAATAAAAGAAGTAATATGATTAAAGTTGCATGGGGAAGGTAAATTGTAAGGTATAGGTATAGGTATAGTAGTGTGTAAGAATAGAGTGTAAGAAAAAGTAGAGATAGATGAATAGTAATGAATAGTAGAAAAGTATTATGAATAGTAGACTAGACAATTAAAATACCAGTAGTAAAAAAATACGCGTAAACGGTCTATATCTGATATTTTTAGTTACCGAAAAATTCTAAAACTGATATTTTTGAAAACCTTATATTTTTACGAATCTATTGGTGTTGTCGGAATATTTTCACTATCCGATGCATCGAGGCACTGTTTTCGAAAACTGATCCCGATCGGATATGAAGGACACTAGAAAATTACGAATTTGATATTTTTAAGCTTTCCTATATTATTACGAATCATATTCCATAATTATTTCAATTTCGTTTTCTAGGGTTTAAGAACACGGGATTGCCGGATCTAGATTCACTAGACTAAATAGAACTAGGTTAATTTTAGGGTTTCGTTTTGACTTCCGGTTCTTAGGGTTTGCTTATATTATCAAAAAATCTAGGGGCTTACAGATGCATATGTTACTATGCCGCATGTGGATTATATGATGTTTGTTCATGTGCATATGATTGTGCTTTGACGCATTGGGTCTTGCGCTCACTCCTTTTATTTTTTAGGAATAGGTAATGATCTAGTAGTCTTTGATCTGTTACGGTATGATGTATACGTAGGCTATGGGGATGACGATAGTGGAGCCAACTTTCCAACTCACTTTTAGATGAACAGATTTGAGATAACTAGAGTTTTGAAACTATGAAGTTAAAATTCTTATGTTATGATTTAGTTAAAGTTATGACACTTTTCATATAATTTTTTTTTTTTAAGTTTGATTTTGAGTTGGCGCTTGGTTTATGCCAACAAAGTTGTTTAAAAGTTTTTATTATGACATAAAGAAATTTTAAAAGTTTCCTTAATGTGAGACTTTGAAGTTATGTGGATTATAATTGCAAATTAGTAAAATCATAGCTTTAGTGTGTTCTTTTCTAGTGAGGACACGTGGCGGATTGTTAATGCCTCATTTAGGGCATTACATGAATAATGTCTATAAGATGATATTCATGTATAAATTTTAGTGAATCACACTTTATACATGTGATTCACTTTAAATAATAGTGAATTGCCCTTTGGATATGCGATTTAGCACTGTATAACTTTTAACTTACTCGTATCTTTAAAATGCGATAATTTTGTAAAATTATGATTCACATTTTCAACATGCGATTTAACATGAGTAATTTTATAATTAAGGTCATCTAATTTGTATTTAGTTTTTTTTTCAAAAAAATTGTAAACATATCTTTTACCACTTTCTTTCTTATATAACTCTCATAAAATTATCTTTAATAATTATTTTATATTTAATTGATTTTATTTAATAATTATTTTTATTTAATTTAGCCAACTTACTATTATATATATATATTTTTTTTCATATGCATAGTGAGAGGCTAGTATCAATATAATAAAGAGAATAGAGCTAAGTGATGAAAATAATATTTACGCTATGTTTAGTAGATCCAATTTGAAAAGTGAAAAAGGATGGAAACCAATGTAAAAGGAAAGAAAAATTGTGCTAAAGTAGAAAATTGTAGAAAACAAGAAAAATGGATAGAAAGTTTTCCACTTTTTAAATCACTTATTTTCTTGCCAAATTAGAGAGAAAGTGGTGGAAAACAAAATCAATTACTAAATTACCCTTCCTACTAATATTTCATAAGAAATGACATAGAAATAATTTTGTCAATCACTAACTCTATCTGTCTTATTTCCTTCCTTTTTTTCTTTATGAGCTACAAATATAAAACGAACTTTCCACACATTTTCACTTATACTCTTTTTTTTTTTTTTTTGCCTATTTTCGTCCATCTTCGCCCATTCCTACTTTAGATAAAGTTGCCAAAAACAGTCTTAACTTTGCCTTTTATTTTAAATTAGATCTTGAGTAATCACCACTGCCGTAGAAACCCAAACCCTCCGCGTCAGTAATCTCCACCAAACCGAATCACCACCACATTGAATAGCCGCAACTCGACTTTCCCAAAAGCACTACTTATTGTCGAACTCAAATCCACAACCAGACATCACCATGTCACTAACTTAAACTTCTATTGAAAACCTTTGTACGAGATCTAAATTTGTCAAACCTGTCGAACCATCTCCCCATTAACACATCTGAACTACCTTAGCTTGGATTCCACCACTGCTTATCATTTTGGATGGATTTTGTCACCGATGTCTTTTCGTGCTTTGAGTAATACTTGATTGTAACTAAGGCAGTTGTGTTAGTATTTTCAATTATTTATTTAGAAAATAGTGGTAAACCGAAGATGGTCAGATGCTGGTATAGAGTTAAGAGTAATGACTGATATACAAGGTGGTAATACTATAATATTATTGAGTGATTTTCTTTGAACCATAGTCTTTTATTTACTTGCATTTTCAATATCTGATGACTCTTGCTCTAATACTTTTGATTTGCAATATTTATCACTTATGCCATGTTTGGTAATTAAGAAACCAACAGAAAGTGAAGGAAGTTGATGGCAGTAGGGTGTTTGGATTCCTAAAAATGAAAAAGGAAAGAGCAGAAATCACCTGAAACCTATGGAAATTTGATGCCCTTTCTCTTCTCTTCGTTTTCGGGCAAAAAGAGATGGAAATCAAGAGAAAACAAGTTGAAATTGCAAACTCAACCTTAAAAGCAAAGCTCAAGTTAAAAAAATATTGGATATTTTAGTCTATTTCTAATAATATTTTATCTCATTTCCTCTCATTTCTATCTGAATAATCCAAACAAAAAATCTAATCTTCCTTCTTTTTCATCTCCTTTCCTTTCTTTTCATTTTGGCTTACTTCTATTTCTTTCTCTTGATTTCTACATTGCGTTGTGTTGCCAAACACAGTGTTAAGTAATCATTATAAGGTTTCGTTTTGAAAAGTTTTAAGTTTTGTTTGCTTGGTTGTTTGATTTTTATCTGTATCTTATCTGTACTCTATTTGTATCTATATATTATTTGTATTTGATTCGTTTAATATTTTTATAAATAAAAATATCTATTTTTCTTGAAAATGATAAAAATAAGATATGAAAAAAACTAGAAAAATATAAAACAAATAGACAAGAATTAATCAACGCAACTTCCTTTCTTAATTATTCAATTAGGAGTAACTAAATGAAATTGTTATATTGAAAGGTATCAATATTTGGAGATAAGTTTAAATAAGGCATCAACATTTTGAGTGATTAAAAAAATGGAGCAATATAAATTCCTTTCTTAATTGCTTAATTAGGAGTAACTGGATTAGATTGTATAAATTACATTGAAATGTATTGATACTCCGAGGTAAATCTAAATAAGGCATCAACAATTAGAAAGTAAAGATAAATGTCACATTTGATATCAAAACTTTGTTATTTTGTATAATTAACTACTAGAAGTTTAAAAGTATTAATTTATAACCTAAACTTTGCCCATTTTTAAATTTAATTATCTAAATTTTGCAATTTAGCTTCTTGATTTTTACTTTTTTTTTTACAATTAATTATCTCATATAGGTACTTTGAACGAACTTAAAAAGTTCATAGATAATAAAATAACACTTTAAAACTTTAGGTATTTACTTGTATAAATTGAAAAAATTCAAGTACCAAATATGACATTTATTCTTGAAAATAATCAACACAACTTGCTTTCGTAATTGTTTAATGAAGAGTATCTAAATTAAAAAGATATCAATATTTGAGAGTAAGTTCAAATGAGATGCCAATATTTTGAGTGGTTAAAAAATGGATTAATGTTTCACAAAATGAGTCAAGTAAGAGATTAACGTTTTAAATGTTAAAAATGGGGATCAATGTTATATGAAGTGGTACAATGAGGGATCACTTTTATGTATCACCACCTAAAATATTAATCCTTTTTTTTCCTTTTTAACTATTTAAAATGTTGATACCTTATTTAATTCATTTTGTACAAAACTTACCCTTAAATGTTGATGTATTTTGGTGTAATTCTCATAAACTAAATTGTATAATGTTATTATAAATAATTATAGATATATTTTATTATGTAAAATGATAAAAATAAAATAAATAGGATGCAAATGATTATGCAAACCCTACCTTTCTTAATTAACCACTCATGGTTAATTAAGTTGATGTGTTTCAAGAATGCTAGAAAATTCAACAAGTCAATAGAAATTCTATTTTCATAGAAGTTAAAAATGTTTAGGATTCAAATACAAAAATATAGGGTGGAGCTCAAATATAAAAGTAGAAAAAATATTAAGGATTATATGTGTATATTTCCAAAAAGAACAATAGGTAAATTTATCTTATGGTTGTTTCTCCCCTTTAAGTGCCCAAAGCTTGAGTGTCTTTGTTTCTTTTCCATTCTTTATTTTTCTTTTCCTAATCAAACAAGTTCGTTTAATAAACATATGTAATGCAACAATTAACTATATACAACAGGTACAAACTTGGATAACCAGAATCTAAACAGGGTATAGATTTACTTCCTCCCACCAGGGTTTTAAGAATTAGTCAATAAGCAATTAATGTCTAGAAGAGACTAAGAACTAAGGAATGAGGAATATCATTATCTTCTCTTTTTAATTAATATGTAAGTGTCTCAGAAGTCAACTTAACCTTAAAACTTACAAACTCCACTAAGTATTGGCCATTCCATATCAACAACACTAGTAACGTTCCTTACTTAGTTCCTATGGAATCGAATAGAATAGTGGTAACCTTATATAGAACTAGAATTTCATTTCTCTTACTAGAAAAACTAAGCATTATCATAGAATCGAAATACTAATATGTAATGTGATTACCAATAAATGCAGCTTATGCAATCGTGCGATGTATGTACATTTAATTTAAGAGTTAAATATAATTAAATATATTTATTTAATGACCATACCTATCTTAAACAACTCTCGATACACCTTTCACAGTCATTATCACATAAATGGTTGTCACTCTTTTTATTAGAACTGTTTCCAATCATTCAAGTATCATACATCAAGCATTATTCCCATCCCTATACATCAATAGTTACCATTGTCATTAGAACTTGTGCCACTATTTTACACATATAAATAATGTGAAAAGATCAAAGTTACTCACCTATGCATTTTTTTCTTAGCCGTTGTAATGGTCTATGGGAAAATTTTGATTTTGATCTATAGTTCCTATAAAAATAACAAATATACACTACTAAGTATATGAGTAAATAAGAATTCTTATTAGTGCTTAAGTGTCCTAGATTCATCTCGTAATTTCCTCAGTTTATTTGTCTTTAAGAAATTATAAAGCGTTATGTATAGGTAGCTATGGTGGTTCCGTCAACTGGTTGGTCGACTAGGGTCAAGGAGACAGTGTCCTTGGTGGGGATTCAAGGGAAGCACCCTGGAAAGAAAAATGAGTTTGGAAATTTGGGTTTAAGAAATCTCTTAAAAAGAATTATAGTTTTAATCATGGGATGAACCACGGGCGTTACTATGACTGCAGCTAGATAGGGCAAAATGATCGTGGCTATCCATATATTTCACAATTTACACCATGGGGTCAATAGCGGGCGTAATCCATGCCACAATTGAAGACGTAGGAAAACTTTACTTCTCCTTGATTTCAATCACAGGCACTTAGTGTTAAACGTAGCTTAGAATCACGGGAGCGACTTTAGCTGTGATTTTTTTTGTAGGCATAGCAACAAACTCATTTTACTTCACTTAATAAACTAATTTCTTCCCATATTGATTCACAAGCTAAAGCGCGGTTAAAAGTTGATTTAGTATAACTACTTCAAACTTAACTATATCTAACAAAATTACTAGTTAAACTTAAACCTATCATTCTTCTATTTAATCAAAGTTCAAGTGTGAGTACTTAGCGTAGCTTTTATTATTTTTAAGTAAGTTTAATTTTAGTTAATTAATTTAGGATATTTTCTAAACTTAGTGTTTTACTCTTAAATAGTAAAATATGCGTGTATATGTAAACCTCTGGTTTTATAGTAATTTTATAGATAATTCTCAGAGCCAGAACCAAAACGAGAATCTTAAAGTCAAATCGAGTCAACCCTAAACCTTAGAAACTCTAGACTTAATTATATGGCTTCTAAGACGCTAAAATGTTATGTGCATTAAAAAAAATAGGATAATGTGCATTAAAAAAAATAGGATAAACCTATTTTATGAACCAAATATATGGTATAAACCCTAAAAAGATCAAATTTAGTAAAATATCGATCATTTCGAGACTTTATGGGATCAATTTTCTTATCAGGCCACCAACACTTACTTTGAGGCAAAATTTTTTGACAAATAATTCATGTTAGAAAAATAATAGGATATCCATAAAAGATCAAATAAAATTTCATCGAGCTCAAAAAATGTCAGATATAGCTTATATACGCATATTTTATCTCTATCGGTGATTTAACTATCTTGTTTACTATTCATTATTGTTCATTTCAATCACTTTTGTTCCTATTTTCTTATGCCTATTCTTACATGCCATAACCTATATTTTACTTTTCATATTTTTCCATAAAAATTTATTATTACAAATGTTAAATCAAATCTACTTCACATAATCTCCTCTGGAACTCAATTCCTATCATTTCCCTTGGCCTCTTGAAGATTCGTCCTCAAATCTTGTTTAATCTCATCTTGATCCCTATCATTAGGTTATAGACATATGGCTGCTCAATGTCTAAATATGAGAGTTATTTATGCCCATGGAGGTTGTGTAGAAAGTGAAGGTGAAGAGGAAAGGAGTAGTTATTTCGATTCCAATGAGGAATGTGAGGAGTTGACGACCGAACCATTAGTTGGGGCTACAATACCTTTGAATGGGGTAATAAGGAGGAGCTTGAGTATTACATCCACTATTAATCAAGAGCAAAGGAAGAACATATTCCAAATCAAGTTCTTATGAATGGAGCTATATGTGTAGCCACTATTGATTCTAAAAGTTGCACTACTGTTGCAGCAACAAACCTGTAGAGAAGCTATAACTTCCCACCACTCCCCATCTACGACCATACTGTTTCTATTGGCTCAATGATAATGGCTCAGTTTATGTCATTGGGCATGTATCGTGTCCTATGTCTTTACCTAATCATTACACTGATGAGGTTCTTTATGATGTAGTGCCTAAATGCATCTCATATTTTTTTAGGTCACGCATGGTTGTTTGATCAGAATGTGAACTACATGGGAGAGACAATACTTACTCCATATTATTCAACGGTAAGTGGATTAAGTTGTTTCTATGAGTCTCGAAGCGGTGAAGCAAACACATCGGGAATTGAATCCCCTTAAGAAGGAGTCATTGTTGTTGACTTAAAGAGCATTGAGAAGGATTGGCCAATGGCAACCAATATATTTGTTATATGTAAAACAATCTTTGGAACTTGAAGGGGATCTTTCTATCTAAATGAAGGTCGAAATTTACTGAATTAATTTGTTGATTTTTTTGGAAGAACTTCCGAAAGGATTACCTCCTTTAAGGGGAATTAAGCATCAAATTGATTTGGTACCCAGAGCTACATTACCTAATAGGCCAGCTTACCAAATGAATTTTAAAAAGGCTAATGAATTGCAAAAAAAAATGGATGAATTGCTAGAGAAGGGGTTTGTACGAGAAAGTATGAGTCCATGTTCAGTGCTGGCTTTATTAATGCATAAGAAAGATAGTAGTTGGAGGATGTGTGTGGAGAGCAAGGCGATTAGTCGCATCATTGTGAAGTATCAATATCCTATACCACGTCTTGATGACATCTTAGATGAGTTTCATGGTGCTCAATTATTTTCTAAGATTGATTTGAAGAGTGGCTATTATCAGATAAGAATGAAGGTTGGAGATGAATGGAAGACAACTTTCAAAAACCAAGCATGCTTTGTATGAATGGACAATAATGCCTTTTGACTTGTCCAATGCTCTAATACTTTCATGAGATTGATTAATTACGTATTAATAGAGTTTTTGGGCAAGTTTGTAGTGGTTTATTTTGGTGATATCTTGGTATATAGTCTAGATTTAGATAGTTATGTTATGCACTGGCCTTTAGTTTTTAAGGTATTGACAAATGAGAAGTTGTATGCAAATTTGAAAATTTGTATCTTCTATAGACATTAAGTGGTATTTTTTTTCGGATTTTTTATGTCTAGAGAGGGCGTTCATGTTGATGATGAAAAGGTTAAAGCTATCTATGAATGGTCTATTCCCACTAATGTTTTCGAGGTATGTAGCTTTTCAGGGACTTGCTTTTTTTTACAAGAGATTCATAAAAAATTGTAGTACTATTATAGCACCATTGATGGAGTTAACAAAGAAAGGGGTTTCTTTTCAATAGAGTCAAGTGGTTAATCAAAGTTTTGAGTTGATCAAGAAGAAATTGACTTTAGCACCCTTATTAGTACTACTTGATTTTAACAAGGTTTTTAAGCTTGAATGTGAAGTCTCCAATGTTGGAGTTAGTGCAGTTCTTTTGAAAGAGGGTCATCCCATGGCATATTTCAATGAGAAGCTACATGGGGCTGCATTGAACTATCCCGTCTATGACAAGGAATTATATTCTTTGATCCGAGCTCTTACAATATGGCAACACTATCTTTTACCTAAAGAGTTCACCATACTTTTTGACCATGAATTTTTTAAATATTTAAGAGGTCAAAGTAAGTTGTCCAAGAGGCATGCGAGATGGGTTGAATTCTTAGAGACATTTGCATATACTATTATGTACAAGAAGGGTAATACTAATATAGTAGCTGATGCAATGTCTAGGAGGCATACATTGTTGAATTTTATGCAGGCCAAGTTGTTGGGGTTGAAGCAAACTAAGGGCCAATATTCTAAAGATGGAGTGCTTACACCCATTGAAGTAGCTTGTGGTGAGAGAAGGTCAATGGATGGCTATCATTTGGTTGATTAATATTTTTTCTATTAAGGAAAATTGTGTATTCCACATGGATCTATGCAAGAGATGTTTATTAGAGAAGCCCATGGTGGTAGACTTTTTGGACATTTTAGAAACCATCGTACCCTTGATGCATTGAAGGAGTACTTTTATTAGCCTAGTATGGCTAGGGATGTGCATAAAGCGATTAAGGGATGTTTTACTTGCAAGAAGGCCAAAATTCAAAGCGAACCATAGGGCTTGTACATGCTATTAACTATTCCTACCAACCCGTAGGTTAATTTGAGTATAGACTTCATCTTAGGACTTCTTAAGACTCAAAGAGTATGTGACTCTGTTATGGTACTTGTTGATCAGTTTAGTAAGATTGCACACTTTATTCCATACCATAAAATCGATGATGCAGTATATGTTTTGATTTTTTTTTTTACAGGAAGTGGTTAAACTTCATGGCATTCCACAATCTATTATTTCCAATGGAGATGTGAATTTTTTAATATACTTTTGAAGACCTTGTGGAAGAGGTTGGGTATGAAGTTATTGTTTAGTGCTACTTTCCACACACAAACTTATGGTCAAACTTTAGGTTCTTTGCTACAGACTACTATTGGAAAGAATTTGAAGGATTAGGATTTATGTTTACCTATTGTAGAGTTTACTTATAATCGTTACGTCCATAGTGTGAAAGGCAAGTGGCCTTTTGAAATTGTTTATGGGTTTACTCCTGATTCTCCGTTGGATCTACTTCTTAAAGTTCCTATGACTGAAGATAGTCAAAGTGGATTGGAACGTGCTCGCCAAATCCAACGACTCCATCAAAAGGTATGTGATCGTTTGGAAAAGCAAAGTGATAGAGTAAAAGAAAGGAGAGATAAGGGAAGATGAAGCGTTGAATTTGCACCCAATGACTTAGTTTGGGTTCACCTTAACAAATATAGATTCCTGAGGCATAGAGGTCAAAAATTGGCACCTTGGGTTGATGGATCATTCAAGATTGTTGAGCAAATTAATGATAACACTTATAAAGTTGAGTTTTTGGATAATTTTGGAGGAACTTCAGCTATGTTTAATGTGATGAACTTATCTTCTAGATGAGTTTAATCTAGAGTTGAGGGAAAATCTTCATGTGCCCTGGGGAGATGAGAGGAATCATGGGTCACATAGACTAATAACTTGAGCTAGAACTAAGCTTGTTGAATTTAGCTCAGAGGATCCTTGCAAATGATTCGAATAATGATGAATTGGGCTATCTCAAAGGATATATGACATACTTTGGAGTAAGATCTAATTTGATGTGCTTGAGCATTGGAAATCCATCACTTGAGGAGATCATGCCCGCTATAATGGCCATGATGACGACCGTGATAAAGTGTGAACTTAGGCGTTGTGCACCAGTAGAGATCATGCCCACTATCACACTCGTAATCTAGGTCGTGATGGAGAATACAACGATAATAGAGGCTATAAGCACATCATCATCAAAGAATTCGAAGACTAGAGAAGACAACGGGCCTCGTCATGCCTATAATGGAGACTGTGATCAACTTATAAAACTTGTGATCAGTTGTTTAGCAAAGAAGAATTTTGACCTGAAAGGATCATCACCCGTGTTACGGCCGTGATCAATAAGGTGATAACTACCCCTATTTCCTGCACTATTTAGAGCTTTGTTTCCTACTTTAACTTTTTATCTTTTATTTTTTTATGATTAACCTTGCTTGACTTGTGGGAGTATAAAAGGGTTATTAGTAATAAGTTTAGCAATTTGAAGCTTCTTTTTTCCCTCACGAACATTGTATTGTCCTTTCTAACGAATTGCCTTCTTGAATAAGGTTGAGATTTATTGTCAAGATAGTTCTTTGTTATTTCTTGTCATCATGTGTAATATTAATTGATTAAAGTAACTAGTTCGATTCTATCTTTGGTGTATCATATCCAAGGTTTGATTGTCTATATCTCTTTTAATTTTAGTTTTCATAAAATCATAAAAACCCAAAACATACTTAAACCTAGGTTGCAATTAATGCACTACATCTGCAAATTACTTGGATTCTCCTAACCATATCAAGTCGACACTCTATGAATGAGACTGGGCAATGATAAGCATAAAGCCTAAAACAAGATTGAGTTCCTGTGGTAGATTGTCGGTTACCCTACAACATGATATTAGGATAGCCGACGTTCTTTGTATTTTGAATGGTGCCCTCCCTGACCTATCTAAAGGTGAAGTTCTTTATGCTAAGTGGGGTTGTCATATGTAGAGGAGACCAAGACTTATCTAGAAGATTATATGTCTGAGCTTTAACAAGGGATGAAGTATGCCAAATAGACATCCTATGATCGATTTAACTACAAGAAAGTAAATAAGGATGATGGGTAAGATGAATCCATAAAAACAAGTATCGAATCCTACTCAGACATGATCCATTTCCGCATTGCATCCTGGTCTAAAAAACAAACTAGTTAAGTTCCTCTAGCATAACCACAATGTATTTGCATAGGTGTCTGGAAACATGCCTTGTATAGATCCAAAAGTTATCATACATAAGCTTAGTATACCAAAAAACAAAACCAATACAACAAAAGCAATGCCACTTTGCTGTGGCTTGATAGGCTACTATAGAAGAAGAAGAAGTCTAGAAGCTCTTCAAAGCCGGATTCATCCGAGAGGACAGATACCCTACATGGCTCACTAACGTTGTTGTGGTAAAAAAGGAAAGTGGAAAAATGGAGAATGTGTGTCATCTACATCAACCTCAATAAGTCATGCCCAAAAGATTTCTTCAATGCCACGTTTGGACATGCCCTGTTAAGCTTCATGGATGTCTTTTTCAAATGCAATCTGATAATGATGGAGCCAGAAGATTAGGTGCACACATCATTCGTCAACGATTTGGGCACTTACTGCTACAAGGTCATGCCCTTCGACCTAAAAAGCCTAGAAGCCACCTATCAAAGGTTGGTTACCATGATTCAAATAGCAAATTGGACGAAATATGAAGTCTATGTAGATGACATGATCGTAAAAAGTATAAGCTTAGAAGATTACCTTAAGGATCTCCATGAGACCTTTGATAGGTTAAGGGAATATAGGATGAAATTGAATCCTCATAAGGCATGTTCGGAACATCATTTGGAATGTTCTTAAGGTATATGGTCACACAACAGGGAATTGAAATGAACCCCGAAAAAATTAGAGTTGTACTAGAAATGACACCCCTTAGATCGATAAAGGACGTCCAAAGACTCACTAGCCATATCACAACCTGAGACGCTTAGGAGCGCTGAATGTGCCTCGAGTTTTTTAAGATCCTTAAAAACTCAATGGATATCAAATGAATTGAAGACTACGATAAAGCATTTACAAGCCTAAAGGAATTCCTTGTAACCCCATCGGTCCTAGCAAAGGCCAGCTCAAGTGAAGAACTAAAATGATCCAAACACCACCCATAATTAATTAAAATTCAAGCAAAATAGCGAGAAAATAATTAGGAATTTAAACAAAGACAATGAGTAAAATTAAGTAATGGCTTAGGGTAAAATATAATTTAAAGATGGTTGTCTAATGGAATTAGGTCAAAAAAATCTGCTAAAGAAAACCTAATGCAAATGGATGGCCGAGATTGTATCATGTGGCACTCTAGGAAGAGGCCTAGAAACCTTGAACCCCAGCCCCCATATAAATAGTCTTATATTTTTTTTGTCATTCCTCTTTAGGAAACCTACTATAACCTTAAGGTAAGAAGCCCTAGATCCTAGCCTTCTTTCTTATGTTAACTAAGTAAAGTTAAAGGAGAATTAGCACTAATCATATGAGATTATCCATTTCATGCTAGGAAATGTGGATAATGGAAGCACAAGAAACTCATGAAAATTCATAACAAGGTAAGAGTGAAGATTTCAAGTGTCAAAATGCAAATTTTATGGTGTTTTAGATATAAATCCTGACATAGAAATGTTGGTAAAAGTGAAAAAAGCAAGGAAATCAAGTTTAGAGGTGATTTGAGCTTGAAGAGCTGCCTAACAATTGCAACAACAAGGTAAGACCTAAAAATTGACTCTTAATATTATGAATATGTAATAATAAGGAGATAAGACAAGTCCAAAAATGTTAAAGAGAAGAATGAACATGTCCCAAGTTGAAAACTTGCTAAAGACTAACCTTGAGAAGAAATGAATGATGTTATGCACCTAAATTTATAGACAAGATCACAGAATGGGCAGGATGTGATGATTGGTAAAGTTAGAGTAAGCTAAATGAAGGATTGTACATAAAATTTTTAGGATATTTTGAAAAAGACATGATAACTTGATGGTTGCTATAAAAAATAGATGTATTAGTTTTTAAACTTGGATTAATCATTTTTAGCATATGAGAGATGAATATAGTTAAGTATAAGCATAAACACGATCGTCTTATACCTTTAAAATCATCATAATTTGACTTAAAAGCATGTTTAAACAGAAGTAACAAGTTTAATTTTAAAATATAGCAAACCTAAAAGAGCATGATTAGATCACGACATTATGGTTCCCACCATGCTTAGAGCATGATGAGATCATGACATTGTGGTTCCCACCGTGCTTCTAGCTAACCCTTAAACACAAAGGAAATGTGAAACTTGGAAAAGCACGATGGAAACATGACACCGTGCTTCTCATTATGTCTAAAAGCGCTATGAAACGTAGAAAAACATGGGGAGATACACAACGCCATGTTTTCCCCCATGCTTCTCTATTTTCAGAAGTGTGTTGAGGCACGAAGAAACATGAGAGGACACACTCAACCATGTTTTCCCCATGCTTCTTTCTGGTCTCGAAACACGGTGGAGCACAATGAAACGCGATGGCATACATCTAACCGTGCTTCACCTCATGCTGATTGCTTATCTCCTCGAAGCACGGCTGCCATATGTGAAATACGGGTAATGCATTTCCTTATGTACCCACCATGCTTCTCTTCAAACCCTGTTTTATTCTTTTATCCTTGTCCAAATCAAACAAAGCTTGATACAACTTCTTCCCTAAACTTAATTAAACTTCTAAGCATAATCTTTTCGACAGAATGACTAAGTCAATACAACTTGGGTATAACAAACAAGATAAAAGGATTAGAGATATCTCATTATAAACTAATTTCAAATTTCTGTTATGAACAGCTATTGGACTTCTAGCTTGGAATGAGATAACAAGCTCAATTTGACCAACAGGTATGCAGTAATTGTGTGTTACTTTTTGGGATAATTTTAATAATCGGATTAAGAATTTAAACTTGGCTTAATTGAGTGTTGATTGCTGCTTGGCCACTTAATCTAGGAGAGGCACCTCAGGACTAGGTTGCGAGTCTAATTGCATCTTTAGGATGATGCGGTAGTTTAGTCGCTTAAGCCCCCATGGATCTATGGTTGGGCTTGGTGGGTAGTCAATAGGGAAATTTCTTATTAGACAGCTCACTAGGAGTAGGTACGAAGTTATAATGAGTTATACGACGTTATGAGACCCTGTATAAAGAGTTATAATGAACCATGCTCATTAGTGGCAGCCTGTGAGGATATAACTAAAATAGGAATATTTTCCTTATTTTCTTTTCGATAAGTTTTAGGGACTTATCAAACAGCTACACCCCCTCCCCCTTCTCCCCTCCTTCTCTCTTATTCGGTGCATAATTTACTGAGGGAACCCTACCCTATTTTATTTGGCGGGAGTCTTTAGTGCTCTAGTACGAGTTGTATTTCAGGGACGTTGGGAATATTTGGTTGTTGACTTTAATTTAATTAAACTTTATTTGTGATGTTTCATTAGCTTAGGCATGTATGACATGCATGAATGTGTTTGATCACTATCATACTAGGCTTCGTTGTTCACTTTTCAATTATTTTAGGTGATGAAGAGAGTTCGTATGTGGATCTCTACTATGATTCTATGGGTTTCGGAGTACAAAGAGTGACCTCGATGATTTGAGAGCTAGAGAGGACGTTGGAAATTTTTTTTTTTCTTATGAATGTATGACTTTAATTCGATGGATAACTATAAATCCCTAACTTTATTATCGCTTTTAAGTTGAGTGCCAAACTTTGTAATTGGGTTAAGCCTAGCCTCTCTTTTTTTTGGTTGATATCTTAAATGTTTTAAACCCTGAAATTTCGATCCTATTCTTTCTTAAAGCATCTACAAACATACTGATATAATGCTTCTAAATTATTTATAAGTTGTCTTTCAAATCAACATGGTTTTATTGAAGAGCATAATCATGATTTCATAACTAAAATGTGGTTAGAAGCTCACTTAGTTATCGAAAGCCTTGAGCATATTGCTTGGAGGCAATGTGTGCGGCGAAACCTCCATATCCTTAGGGTAACAACACCTTTAAGCACCCTAAGGGTTAGGTCATTTCAAGAACTATTCCTATATTTAACAGTAAGAAACAAAGCTATCTCTTCCATCCTTGTTCAAGTAGATGAATGTGAACATGGGCCAATCTACATATTACCCATATACTCCAAAGGCCAAAAGAAAGGTACTTTAATGTAGGGCAGTTCACTTTAGCGGTTGTTCTCTCAGCCAAAAGACTCAAGCCGTATTTTGAGTCACATCAGGAGATAGTACTAACCGACTATGAACTCATACTATCCTCCACAAGTGGACCCTCTATGTGGATCTATCCTCTAGTCAAGAGGGCTCCATAACTGAACAGATCATGCAGGGCCTTTACAACGTCAAAATATGCTTTGCCCTTAAATTCGATTTTAATGCCAACAATAATGAAGTAGAATACGAGGCACATATAGCCGGACTAAAGTTAACAATAGAAGTCTGGGTCAATAACCTGACCATTTACTTGTATGTCCAACTTTTTGTGCAACAAGTCAATGGGGAATATGAGCTTAAAAGGGACTCCATGATATAGTATCTGGTATGTTGTCCGATCACTAATAAAAAACTTCTCTAGCTGGGACATCCATAAAATACGCCGAGCAGAGAATACCAAAGCTGATAGGCTTTCTAAGTTCGCTGATGTAAGTTTCCCAAACCCGAAGCTAAGAGAAGGAGTCTTTGTTGAATATCTCCCATGGTGTACTATCAAAAAGCAGCATTGGGAAGTCCTTGCTACTAGAGAAGACCATTGCCGCACTACTGGATGGACCCCATTAAAGAATACTTACGCATTAGAACCCTGCTGAAGGACAAAAAGGCAACCAAGAAGCTCATGTACTAAGCTACTAATTATACACTATTGAATGATGTTTTGTTCAAAAGAGGTCATAGCATGCCCCTCCTTTGCTGCCTCTGCCCAGAAGTGGCCAAGATCATCTTAGAAGACCTATACTCAGGAGAATGCAGCAACCACATTGTTAGGTAGAAACTCTATGTGAAAGCCCTAAGCCTCGACTACTATTGGTTAAGCATGAAAAGGGATGAGGCGGAAATGGCCAAGAAATGCCTACAATGCCTAAAACATGCATTGTTGGCTCCTACATTGAACTATTACCTCAGCTCACTTGCCATTCCATGGCCATTTACCCAAAGGGGAATGGATATATCGTGACCCTTCCCAAGGACATCCAAGCAAAAGCAATTCATCATCATAGCATTCAACTACTTCTCCAAGTGGGCAGAGGCACAAATAGTCGCCTACATTATGGAATGGTCCATAAAATCTTTTGTAACCAACTACATCTTATGTCATTTTGGAGTGCCACGGGTTATAATCACTGATAATGGCACCCAGTTCAATAAGGACTAGTTTAGAAAGTTCTGTCGGTATCATTATATTGAGATTAGGTACACATCAGTCTCGTACCCCTAGGCTAATGGATAGGTAGAAGTAGTAAAACTGTACTATAGTCAAAAGTCTAAAAAATACGATCGATTGGGATCATGTTAGAACGGCAGATTGGCTACCCAATACACTCTGAAGCTATAGAACCACACATTGAGCGTCAATTGGCGAAACACCATACAAGCTAGCGTTCAGTAGAAAAGTCATGCATCCTATCGAATTGGAGCTCCAAACTCAAAGAGCCCAGGAGATCCACCTAAAGGTTAATTATGTAGCATTAAAATCTAACCTAGATACTATCGAGGAGCTCCACGACCAAGCCGAGTAGAGACTCTTGGCCTATTAACTTAAAGATGTGCTCTATTACTATAAAAAAAAAAAAGTCAGGAATAAAGAATTCAATCCTAATGATTTAGTGTGTTGCAAACTAGCAGATATTGGTATGAAAGAAGGCCAAGGGAAGTTGGCCC
The DNA here is from genome assembly GCA_024138025.1 of Combretum micranthum. Classification (NCBI taxonomy): domain Eukaryota; kingdom Viridiplantae; phylum Streptophyta; class Magnoliopsida; order Myrtales; family Combretaceae; genus Combretum; species Combretum micranthum. Next base: position 686,291 of record JAMXBD010000500.1, on the reverse strand, counting down.
TTGCTTTGGAAGACCCTATCCAAGTCATTGAAAATTTTGGTAACAAGGCATAACATTTGGAACAACTCGACGAATGACCAATCGCAAAGACATGAAACGTAGACAGCTTAAGGAAGTACTTTATCTAAGTATATATTACTATGTAATTTTCTTACCACTTTGTTATCCATTCTTGTTCTCCCTCTCACATGTATTTTAAGTTTCGAATTATCTCTAAGAAATATGACCGTTTGACAATAAGATATATCGACCAACCAGCCTACATACACTCAGCATCAATGTCTTAAATTCTCCTATCTCCCTTGTGAGGACATGGCCCTAAGGACCGACCAACGGGCTACTTACGCTTAGCACCCACATTTTATATTCTCATAACTTCCTTGTGAAGCCACAACCTTAGGGACCGATCGACCGGACTACTTATGCTGAATGTTTGCATCCTAAATTCTCTTAACTTCCTCAAGAGGCTACGACCCTAGAGACCGATAGATTGGGTTACATATGCTTAGCGCCCGCATCCAAAATTCTCTAACTCCCCTGTGAGGCCACAACCCTAAGGAGCGGCCGACTAAGTTGCTTACGCTTAGTCCCCACATCTTAAATTCTCATAACTCCCTCGAGAAGCCACAGTCCCAAGGATAGACCAACCAGACTACTTATAATCAGCACTCATGTCCTAAATTCTCTTAAATTCCTTACGAAGCCATGACCCTAGAGGTCGAACGACTAGGTTGTTCGGTACCCACATTAAAGAAATCTACCAAGTCCTACACAAAGCTTCATAAAAAGAGACCCGGCCAGACAGGCTAACTTCAAAAAGGGAAAAACTAAAGATTAGTATGAGAAAAGAACAATAAAAATAAAAATTCATTTATTATAAAACAAGTGATCACAATAGTTTTGACTAGCTTCTAGGATAAGATAGTTTTAAATGACATTGCAGCCGAACTATAGCAAGTTTCCAATTGATGTTGCTGATCTTAGTACTCTTTTCGATCAACACCACCTGCTGATTGAAGTATTGATAAGCCTATACTACGCAAGCTCATACCTTTTCCAGATTTACAGAAGTCATCTTACCCCGTTAAGACGCTGAGTTGCACCATGCATCATTGGTAAAGGAAGCCCAAACAAAAGGGGATGATCAGGCAATTGTTAATTGAAGGGAGCAACTTAATCGATCCTCCCATGCTAACTCCATCTTGATCAATCCAACACCCTTGCAACCAAAATTATATCAACATAGATGATTGATGGATAAACCATTAGGTTCCCCTTCAATTACACTATCCTAGTGGAACCACACTTAGAGCCAAAAGAGAGAGTAAAGGCACCAAACCAGATGCTGCCTTCTTAAAGTTAGGAAAAGTGTTACCTGCCTAGTTTGAGCAACTATACTCTTTCTCCTCCAAAGATGCTCCATATAAGTAGAAATTATGAGACCTATGGCCCCCATTATGCACCATAGCACAAGAGGAATAATCTTGTCGCCATGAACAAATAAGGTTTACTTTGGACAAAGGTCCTTCAGGAAAATTCCGAACAATCCAAAGAAGAGCTAGAGCAATACGATGCTGAAGGCTTGATCTCTCAAACCGAACATAAAGTCGCAACTCCATGAAAAGAGAAACTAAAGTTGTTTCAAAGAATAAGAGTTACCTAAGGGGAGAAAAGAAGAAAAAAAAAGAAAAAGTTGTGAGGAAACAATGACAGAAATGCACCTCTATTTATAAGCGAAGTGTGAAGGGATAATGATGAGAAAGATCCTGTAATATCTTGAGAACGCTAACCAACACAAACCCGGCTATCTGATTGGTCCTATTGCAATCTAATGATATATAAAGATTACTAATAAATACATAACACAAATCCTAGAATGGCGGTAGCATAAGCCTCTAGGAAGACACAAGCAGATAAAGGTCAAATCAAGAACGAAATACTAATCTCTTGCCAACTCCTCATTTAACTCTTTAGGGAACCGATCAATCTAGGAACTGGGCAATCCTTCACTACATGAGCCACTGGAAGACCAAAGAAGAGCTACTACCTTGCTTCGTAATTTGGGCCCTCCTATGCACCCGATATCAGTCACAACTACCGCCTAGCCTTGTAAAGTTATGCAAGTCTAGGACTAACATCATCAATCTTCTCTACAAGATCAATGTAAGGGATCGGCACAAGCATGGGTCCCCCATTACTGTTGAGTGATGTCCTCGGCCATCGAACCACCTTCACAGACAGCATCCTCATCCTCCTCTTCCTTACCTTCCCCATACTCCTTCTAGCTAACATGAATATAAAAATGGAAATTTCCCCAAGGAACTAAGGTACAGGAACAATGCTAATGGATGCACCAGATGACATCACCAATTAAGCCTTGCTCAATCCTTAATTTCTCTTCCTTCTAGTCTTTGCTATTGCAGCACTTGTTGAGTTCAGATGCATGCTGACCATAACCAAGACTAGCAAACTCGGTCTCCAATGCTCTCAAGCACTCACAGAGTTCTTCATGACCTTTTTGTGCTTTGTCTAAGTCCTCATCAGATTTCTTCAAGTCCAACCTGGCCCAAGCAATAGAGGTTTGAAGCTCATACCTTTCCATCATTAGATCAACTTCACAAGCCCTAGAACTCTATCGGCTTTCCATCAACTCCTTATGGATGTCGTCTAGAAGCTGCAAAAGCCAACTATTTTCTACCTAGAGCTCTTGAGCGCTCCTAAGGAGCTCATGCTTCTCATAATCCAGTTTTTGAAACTGGGTTCAGGTGGCAGCCTCACTATTGCAGCGCTACTTCTATAACTCTTCAACCTTCCTTTCAGAAGATAACTTCTCCTCCTTGTAACAGTTACGTAGTCTCTCCTTGAATAAAAAATTTATAGTAAAAAATATTGTAATCGACCTTTAATTCGCAATAAAGAGTATAATAGCCAGCATTGGTATCATAATAAAATCGACTCATGGTGAGAAGAAGGCCTACCTCCTCCACTAGTTTATCTCGGTTGGAATGATCAAACTTCAAACGATCATTTTCTTGCTATAACCTCTTACCACACAACAAGACCTCCACAACACTCTCAGCAATCCTCTACAAGAAGCGAAAAAATATAAGCAAACAACATGGAGGAAGATAGATGGAACCAGTAAAGACCTCTCACATAGGCATAATGGCCTAGTCGATTACCCTGCTCAGTCGATACCCTGAGAGAAAACATATGCCACCTTCATGCAACAAATTGGCCTGAGAGATGCGAGTGCCGAAGGTAAAGCAACCATGACACCCGGTGCTTCCTTAGCACCCATAGGCATTAGGACATACTCTTCATGATGGCAGCTCAAATCAATTGCAATAAGGTCCTTAAGTCGATGACTTAAGCTAAGGCGATTCACCGCTCTAACACTCACAGTAACCTTTTTGCTATCATTCTTGCTAGTAGAAGGGGACCTACTGCTTGTCAAGAGAATGATTGAGGTCACTCTTTCCTCATGATGAGACTCTTTAAAGGAGACAGGAGCCTACAAGACCCTATGTGAGCAATATGCTCCCTTTTCAAATTCCACGGCCCTTCAGATGCCTTCCCTTTATGAGCCAATGAGTCCCTAACAATAGGATGACTACTTTGACCTACATCCACAAGGGTTGGGTGAGCCTTCTTCTGACCTTTATCCTTTTCCTGTTTGGTACCAAAAAGGTAGCCGGTGTCTTCTAACCTCATGTTACTAGCATCACCTGCAAAAAGTAAGACAATTTTCATTACTTAGCTGGAAAAACATCGCGATGAGCAAACCCACGATGTAATGTGTCCAAAGAAACACCCCAACCACAATTTAGCAACCCCAAATGCCTAGAAGTAATGCATGAGCCGTACCTCATGCATTTCCTTACCTCTCTTTAAAAAAAGCATGAGGAACAAAGCTACATCGCCAATACATATAGAACTACACCACATCTTTAGCATTTAAGGAGTTAGTGTCTACTATGTGACTTTAATCCATAAAAGACTTTAGCTCTAAGGTAGTCTCCTAATCATTAACAAGCAACGACACCTGGGAAAACGTTGGAGGCAACCTCACCTACTGCATAAAAAAAGGAGCATCTTTCCCCAATTCCACAATGATTCATTTATGCTTCCAATCCTTGACACTTGAGTCCAACTCGACAAAGAAGAACTCCCTCCTTTGTTATAATTTCACCCATTCGTCACCAGGGCATTTGATGCATGAAGAAATATTGCAACAATTGAGGGTAGGCCTTCGGCATAGACCAATGCACAAAGCCTCCAAAGCAATCAATAATCTCCAAGAATTTGACATTAAATAAGTTGGATTGTAGTTAAAATGATTCAAAACTTTTTCTTGGAAGTTAGATAGAAGAAAACGCAAGCTAAAATCTAAATACTTAGAGTACATGTAAAATTTGGACCCTTACACTCAGGTCACTCGATCATTCAGGCCAAGAACGATTATGAAATATCCGTTCGAAGCCTGGACAAAATATTGCTCCTAAATTCTGCGAAGACCGTCCTCAATAACTTCACTTTTAAAGTGATTTGGTCTATTGCCTGACCCTAAATTAGATGGAGAACCATAAACATCGCCAAGATCGCCTTCTTCAACCCCTTTCACCAGGTAAAGATCCTGATGACAAGAAAAAGCTATCGAAAACAAATGGCTACTTTCATGCAAAGGAGTTGAGTAATCATCAATAGAAAGATGATACTCCTTCATCCTACTCTCCATGATGTTCCAAGCAATTGGGGTTAATTGCATTGTCAAAGGAATAGGGAATATATTTCTTAATTCAAGATCCCTCTTACTAACTGGAATCAAAGAATTAGTAGATCTGTTTTGAATTTCTTTCTTTTTCTTTACAAAAAAAATAGAAAATAGGAGAGTAATTAATTGTGACACGCTAAGGGGAAGCTCCTTTAAGATTGTCACCGTGGGTAGCTTCGTTCACAGTATAAGAAGAGCTGCAACTCTCACAAGCCATTATGAAAATCTCATTCTAGATACTTGAAAATCTGAAACAATTGTAAATAATGGGAGGAAAAGGATAAGAAAAAAAAATCGTCACCCAAAGGGGATATTTTTAAATTTCAATGGAACCCTTGGATAAAGTAAGTAATGATGAGAATATGAAAAGACAATTACCCCTAACCATTAGATGTACGATCACTTTGGAATCAATGATCCAGGTCAAATGGTGTAAGATGACGTTGTTTGATGGAGTATAGATGTGATAACTGTTATGTTCGACATTTCATGACACGTGCCCATACAAGGATATTTCTACTAGAATTTGAAAGGTCACCAGTTATCACCCCTACCAATTCAAAGAACAGGATGAGTTGTCAATCATTGGCCGCTTCGTAACTCTAAGCTTGGACCTACTCAATTGGGTTTAATTTTAGGAGCTTGCTAAGAGAACAAAGGGACTAGGGAGGACAACTGTTGATTTTCCATTCTTAACAATGGGCCTACTCGAGTCAAGCCCTATGCAAGATGTGCAACATAGGTCGGACTAACAAGCCTAGACCCCTCTGACACATCTTACTAAATACACGGCCTAGCACCGACTCCGATGCCCCACTCTGATATGCTCGTGTCTCCAATCATTTGGCACATGATAGTTAGGTCGATCTTGACCTGCAAATCATGAAACATGGCGTCTTTCCCAGGATCCCACAACAGTCTCCAACCACCCACTCATCCACTAAAAGTTACAACCACGAGGTCAATCTGTTATAAATAATCATCTACTTCTCTAGAGATGGGCAATGTTGCACCAAATTACTCCTTCTTAGTTGAATTAAGGACTCTGAAATAGTCATGAATTTCTAAATCTATATTTTATAAATGTGTTATTGAAATTATATATGATTTTGAAATGTGGTAAATGTGATTCATGTTGATGCATGATATATGAGATGTGTTGTTGTGTTAAAAATAATTAAATACCTTAAAATGTTTAAATATTGGGTTCATAAATTTTAAGTGCATTATAATGTATGAAATATGATTAGAACAAGTTGAATTATGCATGTATTTAATCCTATATTTGGCAGAAAATTTTAGTTACAAATAAAGCCCAAGACCACATTTAATTAGCCAAGAAGCAAGCACATTAATTAACCAAAGCCAAGCCAATTAAAGACCTTAATTTGGAAGCCACTAAAGTCAACTAATGGATAAATATCAACTTCTAAAAGTGCTAAATTCGTCCAAAATTTTCAGACCAACACGACACACGACAAAAGGTTTCAAAACCCCATTTTTCCTCTCTTAAAAATGCTCCCATGGCCATATATAATTAAACCCTTCATCTTCCATAAATTAAACTATCAAAGGCTTGCAACAAGACTCCTAAACCAAATAACAAAGTCCTTATGGTAAGTGTGTTTCTCTTCCTTTATGTGTACTTAAGCTATGCTTGTATTATAATAGGGTATATATGCTAAATGGTGGTAGGATGATTTTTATACTTTGATGGTAGTTTGAGTAGTGTTATGTTGCTAGAGGAGTTGTAGTATGTGTTTTATATGAATTTGGAAGTATTGAAATGGTTGTGATAGAATGACAAAGGGTTGAGTAGTTAATTTTGCAATGTGAAGGGTTGAATGAGGAATTTGTTTTAAATGGTAGATATAAATGTTTGAAGAGTTTAGAATGAAGATTATGAGTATTAAAAGAATATAGAATACATATGGGTAGAAGATTGGATTTGGAAATGAGTTTAGAGGAAGTTTAGAAGTGAGAAATGTGGTAAAAATTTTATGTTTTGAAACAGGGAGGTCTGTAATTTTTCGAAAAATCTGTGCTGCAGTGTACGGCGTCCCAATGTCGCCGGCGTAGCGGTCTACGCTTCCGGCATACATGGTAACACTACCGGTATTTGGGGTATCCATGGGTGTGGATCAACCCTGTGGAAGTCTCGAAAATTTTGGAAAATTGGAGTTGCAATCTACACCTGCTCAAAGCCGCCAGCATAGACTACAACGCGGCTAGCGTATTGTTGAACGCTGCCAGCGATGGCAAACGTTAAGTTTTTAATACATAGTGCACCGGACCAACACCGCCGACGTTGAGGCCCGGCATGTCCTCTGCAATTTCCATTTTCAAAAACTTCCTCCAATATTTTCCAAAGCTTGATATATGATCAATTGAATGTTTGTTGAGTATTGTATAATATCATATGATGTTTAAATGCTATGTTATGACTTTGTAATAATTTATTTGAATTTCTTTGATTGGTTATGTATAAAACTAGTTGAGTTATGCTTGAACTAAGTAAGAAATTTAATATTGTCTTTGTACAGTGATAGATCCTTGCTCGGCTAACCCTATTAGTTCCCCAGCTATTTCAGGTACGTAGTAACTTGCTTGATTCTTTGTTTATGATAGACATCCTTTAAAATTACTTTAAATTAAGGAAATTTAATAATTACTTGTATGAGTGTCTTTTACACCTTTAAATCTAGTTCGGAGAGCAGTACCCTACTCAGATTGGGGGCATGGTAGTTTTAGGTGCTTAGATCACCCTTGTCATTTTGAAATGACTTTCATAAGTGGTTCAGTGGGTAATTAATAGGGTATTCGGTATCGATATCGGTATCGGTATCAGTATCGGTATCGGTATCGGTATCGGTATCGGTATCGGTATCGGTATCGGTATAACACTTTCTTATTCTCGAAAGGATGTAATATGATTTAATTTAATGTTTATGGGAACACTTGAATTAGGTGATATTATGGATTGAGCTAAGTAAAGTCAAGAAATAGCTGAGAACCCTAAGTGTGATTGCTTTTTCGTTTTGGATAAAGTTATCTAGGAGATATGAGTATCCGATCTACTTATATCAACCCCCTGAGCGTTGTGATTGTTACTCAGGTTCCCCCAGAAATTCTTGTTGCTCGAAGTTTGAATACTCCGATGTTGTTCGGTTAACTAAAGATTAACTAATAATCTAATGACTATTGCATTTGCATTTGGTTTAAGTATGTGTGGATGACTTTGCATTTGTATTCGTTACTTGTGTACTAGGTCTTTGGCTCATATTTTAACTATTTCAGGTGACGATCAAGACGAGTTTTACACGAATATGGGTCATTGTAAGCCCTGGAAAATTTCAATAAATAATTCCAAAACGAACTTCAAAAATAAACCCTAAAAATCACTCCAAATTAAAAAACTGAATTTCGACAAGTCCTAAATCATGAATGAATCCAAAAATTTCTTAATCATGAGAAAATGAAAATCCTTAAAAATAAAATAAGAACTCAGTGGTCTTCAAATTCAAAACCACTACGTACGAAAAATTCCACATTTAACTCCAACTTATAAAAACGGGTAATATAAAGCCTAAAAACAAATTATTAAAAAGCAAATAACAATTCACTTTCGAAAATATAACTCAATTCAAGAATTCCGAAAACATTAAAAGATATTAAATACCTACAAAAATGAAATTTAAAATAAATTTCTCAAACTAAATATGTTATACAAACATAAAATATCGGTTTCCAATTTGGCAATGGTATAAATCGGGAGGTCAACCGGAAAACCTAAGTCCACAAAACTCCCAAGAAACCCCGGTAGCCTAGATTCGGCAATTCCGTATTCCTAAACCCAAGAGTCGGAATGAAAGGAAAAGGTGTAGTTGGTTCGTATTAAATTCTAGGATGCTTTAAAAGATGAGATTAACGAATTTTCGATTAATTTCGAACCCAATCGGGTACAGACTTTGAAAAGCATGCCCCGGGGCTCGAAATATTAAATATACGATATTAGTACCTTTAGACTCGTAATTTCCTAAGATTTCCAAATATATCAGTTTTATGATTTTTCTTTAGATAACTAGAATTATTTGATTTTGCGATTTATTTCGTATTTTATTATTACCGGTACTTAACTAGTCTTTTGGTACTATTCACTACTTTTCATTTTACAATGTTATTATTCTTATAATATAAACCCCGGTTTTCCTAGTAATCAAGTAAACTTCGAAAACCTGAAAATGAAACCCTAAACCGGTTTGGTTCAGATTTTGTAAGAAAAACCTAGAAGCCCTAGATCCGGCTTTCTTTCGGTTTTATATCAAAAGGACTTTTATAAAATAATTTAATGTGGAATATTGTTTTAAAGTATATTTTAAACCATGGAAAGTTTTTATTTCGAAAAATTTTCTATTCCGGGCCTTCCCGAGCTCCATTACGGAAAAGCGAGCCTCGGAACTAGAAACTCAGAAAAATATTTCGGAATACTCCTTAGAACCGAAATTTTATAAGGATTTCAAAAATATGTGTTTTATAATTTTTCGGGCCATAAAAATTACAGTTATAGCCTTTTTCCCGTATTTTCCTTACTATCGGTAAAGTAAATGTCTTATCTATTATTTATTACTATTCACAAGTACAACCTACTACACACACACACCCATACCCTAGTCTTACATCCTTACAAACACTAATTATATTTTCTTTTCCAAGAAATTTTGTTTCTTACAAAATTATTACATTTAACACTTTTATTACACAAATTCCAATTTTTCAAACAAATTCAACTCTCCCTCTCTCTCCTCCTCACTTGGTCGGCGCTACTCCCCCCATTTACCCCCAATTTGTTTTATTTTATCTCATTCTTTATATCAAACAAACCCTAAATCCACTTAATATAAATAATCTCTTTCTTTTCTCTCTCTTCATTTTCATTTCATTTGTTTCAAAAAACTCTCTCTTCCTCTCCTCCCCCATTGCCGTGACCCCCTCTCCCCTTTCTCACACACACACTTTGCTTTTCCTTCAAATTTATTACTCCACACAACAAATAGGTAAGAGATCTATACTTTAGGATCTTGAAACATGTAATGGCAAGTTCATTCATGTGTGATTCCACACAAAATCCCCATGAGCTTCAAGCTAGGGAAGTGGAAACACTTGAACATGAGATCCTTGCCATCACAATGTTTTCGATCTTGTTATTTGAGTTATTATGCTATTATCTTGTTCTATTGTTAAGGTATGTTGTTACTATTAGTGATTTGTGCATATATTCATCATCTATTCATGATTCACATGGCTATCATAGTGTTTATGCATTTATAACTAGTTTAGTAGACTAGATCTAGTTGTTTTAAGTTCATACATGCATTAGACTTTTGTTTTATGCTCTTAGATAACTTGTAATAGCATGATGATGGTAGGAAGTTGTAGGAAACTCAAGATCTATTTTATTTTCAACAAAAACAACTTTTGAAAATTCGGATGAAAATGGAACCATATTTAGAAAAGTGGTTTTTCAACTTCAAAATGTATATTTTTCATTTAAAATGAAGGGCTTAGGGTATAGACAACATAAATGAATTATTTTGAAAAGTAAAGTTTAGATTTATGAGTTTATAGTTCATTACCATGGGTTTCATTTAGATATATGTTCATATTATGTGTAGATCTTAGATTTGAACTTGAACAAAAGTAGTGAAATTCGTATTTTGGCAAGACCAATCTTTAAAAACCACTTTCCAAATGTCAAAATGTAATTTTTACTTAAAAAAATGAAGGCTTAATATATGTATATCATCAAGACTTCTTTTTACAAGAATCAAAAGTGATTTCCAAAAGTTATTTTCAAAATAAAAATTCTATTTTCGAATTTTGGCCAAGGCCTATTTTAAAAACATGTTTTCCAACTCAAAAATAAAGTTTTTATTTAAGAAATGAAAGGTTTTTAGGATAGGATATGTGAGGAATGGATTTTCATGAGCTTAGATATATTTTATCAAAAGATATAACCAAAAATGAATTTTTTTAAATTCGGATCCCAACCAAGACCAATTTTTAAAACCCATTTATCAACTCCAAAACTCATGTTTTATGTGAAAAATGAAGGGTATAGGTAATAGGTATCTTTAAGGAATAATTTTTACAAGTTAAAATGAGTTTAGGCATGAGTAATGTGTAAAACAAGTAATGGAATTAAAATGGAAAAATTTGAGTTAGTGATCAAATTGTCAAATTCGTAATTTGAGATGATGCATATGTAATCACTTAGTATTTGAGCTCAAATTGCAAGTTTTATGTGTTAAATGAAGTCCTTAGGTAATTGATAATAAACCTTAAATTTTAATGCTTTAAACAAGTTTTTCCCAAAGGAATCACTCAAAAACCAATTTTTACCAAATTCGGATTTTGGAATCAACCCCACTTGAAAACATGTTTACAAAGTGTAAAATGGAAATTTTTATGTAGCAATAAAGGTCATAAGTAATATATATAATGAAGACTCAATTAACAAAAATAATTATATTTTCTTAAGTAATAAATCCAAAACAAATGGAAATGTTCAAAGTTAGAAAACTAAACTTTTCATAAATAGTTGTTATTATGGTCTTGCAAAATAAAAAGTTATAAAATTTCCTTGTTGCAAAAATCATTAAGATCATGCATGCATTAAGTTCGTCTCATGTCATTTATGTTAGGAAATCATTCATATTGCATGTATAATTGAATTGACAAGTAGAAACATTACAAACATTTACAAAGCTATTTTCGGAAATCGAAATTGTTGCTGCCCTAATCTGATCAGACCTTTTCGAAGCTTCAAAGTTTTCAAATCTTGAAAATAATATTTGAAATAGATAGATCTTTCGAAGTAGATAGAAATCGATATATAATTTGCAAGATTCCGAGTCAAAATAACCAAGTTATGGCCGTTTTAAGTTGGAATTTCCGCTTAGGACGCGAATTGCGAATTTGATAGTTCGAATGAGATAGTTTGGATTAGTTAAGTGATGAAATACTTATTAGAGTATTTCTTCCTTTTTAGAAAATCCCGAGATCGACGATTCCCTGCCACCGAATTACTATTACTAGAAGACCGGTGATCCAATGGCCGAGTGAGTTTTCTCCTTATTTTGTTACCTTGTTTGTGCTTGTAGTTAGTCGCATTAGAATTATAGGAACAAGATAAAAATCGATATGAATGGGGACGGGATATATGATGAGACTGTGATGAATGTATGCTAAAGAATACTAAAGCATATCGAAACCACGATTTGATTGGATAACTGCACTGTTCATATTATTTCTGTTATGTATGTGATATTGATTGGTCACTCTAAAGAATGTATGAATATTTTAACCTAAGCAAAAATTAAATTGATCATGCATCGCATCGGACATATTGCATTGGTAGCGTGCTACTCCTACGCAGGTCGATCGCTATGGTCCGAGGACTCGTTTGGATAATGAGACCCGGGATCAGAGCTCATTCATACGAAACTAAGCGCATCGGGGATGCATTCCATGTGTGAGCCTAGCCGAGGCGAGCGCTATGAGCTGAGGGCTTGGGGACTAGCAACAGTCGTGTAGACTTCAATACCATCCCTAACCCAAGATACGGAGGGCGTAAATCCGTTCTGTGTGTGGGTTCCGGATACCCATGCATAATTGTTTGCTCATGTGTTTGTTCATGCATAGCATATGGTTGATTATAACCTGCTTGTTATGGTACGGAATTAAGGGAATTCTCACTAAGCTAGTGTAGCTTATACCCCAATAGTTGTTTAAATGAACAGGTTATCTTAAGAATGCAAAGTGGGGACCAAATTGGTTGGAGCCAGGAATAACTTCGGGAGTTCGGCAAAGAATAAGAATGTTTGAAGTTATCTGCTAGTTTTATGATTTGTCTTGTAATAGTATATGTAGGGAAGTCTGTGGATGAATGTAATTGAAGTTGAATGATTTGTATTATGAAGTATAGTGGTTTGCTTCAGAATTATAGTGGATTGTATTTCCTTTACATTGTTACTCAATTGTATCAACATAAAATGTATCATTCCGATGTGTCTCCTTTATGTGTTAGACGCCTTGTACATAGTATGGAAGCCTTTGCATGACTGAGGTGGTCATTCTTGGGCTTTAATATTGTGTACGACGGACTGCCACGTTTAGGGTACCCTTCGGGGCGTGACAGTTTAGTTGTATCAACTTTGAGGATTTCTTAGATGACCTGGAGGATTAGATATGACTATGGACCAGGATGGAATTCCTATTTTGTAGTAGACTAGTTATGGAATCTTTTGATGTTTATATTTGATGTTATAGGTTGAATTACCTTTTGTGGCTTTTGTATAAGGCTTGTAAGAAACCCTTGTTTGTAATATCTAAACCTAGCTATATGTATATCTTGAACTTATTTCCCTTATAATATATGATAAATGTGATGTTGTGTTTTTATTACAAGTTTTAAAAAAATCAATAGTTTTCAAATTTATTAGTTGAGTATTGAGGGTTTAGGCAAATAATACTTCAAACACTTCTTCTAGGACAACCTTACATATAATTTTGCAGGTTATATGTGGTTGGAGAGCTGTTATCACCTATTTTTATTATAGGGGTGATAGCGGATCCTTACAGATGGTATCAGAGCTGAGTTTGAATAATTGTTTGCCTAAATGTAATAATTTGTTTGAGATTTGACCTAGACACAAATAGGTAGTATTGAAATTAGTTAAGTTTGCTTAAATGGATTTATTTACTTGTTTTCTAGTTTGTTTGATATGCTTGTTGCTTGTTTGATGGCTTGTTTAACTTGCTTATTTTTTTTTATTTATAAATGTGAATATGAATTTAGTAAGCTTTGTGTATGATTTAAAATTTTATATATGTGTGTGTGTTGAATGTATTGTATGCAATTGTTAAGATGGATAGGTTAAGGAGGTCAACAAGGCAACAATCTGACAGAGAGAATATGTCTATACCGCCACAGTCGTCATCTACATTGGCTCCTAATTCATCTTCTACTCTAGTACTGAAGCTACTCTACCTCATGCTTTGGCTTCTGCATCACAGGTTCCTCTAACAACACATATTCCACCTCCTCCTCCTATGCCTCCTTTTGCTCCAATGCCACCAATGCCTACAAATGACCCAGCTTCTATGTATGGTATGCTAAGGGACATGATGGCAATGATGCAACAGTATCAATTGATGATGTTTCAACACACTCAACATATTATGCAGCAGAGTAATCAAGGAGTGAGACAAAATGAGAATCCACCTGTGAATGACCAACCTAATCAAATCAAGTTGCATGATTTTAGCAAGATGATTCCTGAATTTGATGGGACAAGTGTTGATCCTACAATAGCTGAGAGTTGGATAGAAGAGTTGGAGAAGACATTTGCTGCTAGTAGTACTCCAGAAGACAAGAAAGTCGATTTAGCGGTTTATATGATGAAAAAGGAAGCTTATAACTGGTGGAACGGTTAGTGGAGACTTGCATTAGCCCATAACTTCGACAACATTCAAGGACACTTTTCTCACAAAATATTTTCCAAATTCAGTTAGAGAAAGGATGATTGTTGATTGGTTGAACTTGAGCTAAGAAGCAAGACCATAGATGAATATTATGGTGAATTTTACAGGCTATTACGTTTTACTGGAGGAGATTATCGAGATGAGAGGATGAAAGTTCAAAAATTTCAGAATGGTTTGACTGAGAAAATTCAAGGTGATGTCAAGAAATTTGGTTGAATACTCTAGCAGATATTGTGGCTAAAGCTTTGTTAGTTGAACAAATACAGAATAATAGTAAAGTAAGAAGAGCCAAGAGAGCGGCATTTCTGGGAAAAGACCTGCTCCTATTTCATCTATAGTGGTTTTCAAAGTTAGTAAAAGTGATGCAAGGGAAAGAGGCCTTTTATGGAAAGCAAGGAGATCAAAAGTGACATTTAAAGCTTCAACCCCATATTTGAGAAGAAATGTTTCAGGTGCTTTGGTCTTCATGAGCTATCAGATTGTAAGTGGACTCCTGGTGCATGTTTCTCTTGTGGACAGATTAGGCATAGATCTTCTGAGTTTAACAATCCAAAATTACCACCTATTTTTGTGCTTACTAAGCAAAGAGGTCACCACATTGCTAATTGTAAGGATCGACCTAATAATAAGAGTGGAGTTGAATTAGAGAAGGGAAAAACAAATGCTAGGGTCTTTACATTACAGCAGATTGAAGAGACACCTTCAGTAGATACTTTGGCAGGTATTCAGAGTGTATCTAACCGAGATGCTTATGTGTTGATTGATACTGGAGCTACTCATGCATGCATATCTGAAAATTTTATGAATGAGTGTGAACTTGTTTTCGAAACATTAATTGATCGCATTATGTGTGTGACTACTCCTTTGGTGATTGAGAATAGGCAACCACGTGTCGATAGAAATGTGAATGTTATGATTTCTGATGTGAGTATGCCTATTGATATGATAGTCTTGCCTTTGTCTGACTTTGATGTGATCTTAGGAATGAACTAGCTAAATCATTATATAGTCACAATTGATTGTAGTAAGGCAGAGTTGAGTTTTGATTTGAGTGAAGGGAGATTTACATATTTGTTGGAAAGGTTAAGGCCTAGAAGCAGGAAATCAATGGAGTTGTGGCGAAAATCTTTTGTAGCAACTATGAGTATTGAAGAGATAGATATTAAAGTAGTGCCTATCATGAATGGGTTTGTTGATGTATTTCCTGAGAAGTTACCTGGATTGCCACCCAATAGAGAGATAGAATTTGGAATTAAAGTGTTACTTGGAACTGTATCCATCTCTAAAGCTCTATACAGGATAGCACCTGCAGAATTGAAGGAATTGAAACAACAGTTACAAGAGTTGCAAGAAATGGGTTTTATTAGGCCGAGTATATCACCTTAGGGTGCTCCTGTGTTGTTTGTAAAGAAGAAAGACAGGAGTTTGAGAATGTGTATCGATTATAAGGAATTAAATCAGGTTACTATTGAAAATAAGCATCCTTTGCCCCGGATTGATGACTTATTCAATCAATTGAGAGAAGCCATGGTGTTTTCCAAGATTGACTTGAGATCGGGTTATTATCAACTCAAGATCAATCTCAAGATATTCAGAAGACGGCTTTCCGGACTAGGTATGGGCACTTTGAGTTTTTGGTGATGCCTTTCGGGTTAACAAATGCTCCAGCCGCGTTTATGGATTTAATGAACAGGATCTTCAAAGATTATTTGGGTTCATTTGTTATAGTATTTATCGATGATATTTTGATTTATTCCCGAAGTAGAGAAAAGCATTTGAAGCTTGTATTACAAAGGCTTAGGGAGAAGGAACTTTATGCTAAATTAAATAAATGCCAATTCTGGCTTGAAGAAATATCCTTTCTAGGGCATATTATATCAAAAGAGGGTGTATCAGTTGATCCAGTGAAGATTGAAGCTGTTTTGGAATGGTTAAGACCCACAAATATGAGTGAAATCAGAAGTTTTCTTGGATTAGCTGAATATTACCAAAGATTTGTGGAAGGATTTTCGAATATTGCATCTCCATTAACAAGATTGACACAAAATAATGTTAATTTTGCATGGGATGATAAGTGTGAATGGAGTTTTGAGGAATTAAAGGAAAGATTGGTATCTGCTCCTATTTTGGCATTGCCCGTTAATGGAAACGAATTTGTGGTGTTCAGTGATGCTTCTATCTAAGGACTTGGTTGTGTTCTTATGCAGGATGGAAGAATCATAGTTTATGCTTCAAGACAGCTAAAGCCCCATGAGAAAAATTATCCAGTGCATGATTTAGAGTTGGCAGCAATGATACTTGCCTTGAAACTTTGGAGACACTATCTTTTTAGGGAGAAGTGTAAGATATACACTGATCACAAGAGTTTGAAATACATATTTACACAAAGAGAGCTCAATATGAGACAGTGAAGGTGGCTTGAATTAATGAAGGATTATGATGTGGAAATTCTATACCACCCTAGTAAAGCGAATGTGGTAGCAGACGCTCTTAGTAGGAAGAAGCAAGTAAATATTGCAAATTTACTCACAAGTCAGAAGGAGATTCACATGGAATTTAGAAAGTTAAAGCTTGAAATCACAATGGAAAAAGTTGATGTGATGTTAGCTCAATTATCTTTACAACCAACAATCTTGGAGAGGATTAAATAAGCTCAAAAATAAGATGATGAAACCAAAAGAATGAAGTTTGCTATAAATGATGGAAAAAGAAAAGAGTTGAAAGTTGATATGGAAGGTGTTGTTAGACATGGGAATTGGATTTTTGTCCCATAAGGTTTAAGAGAAGAGATCATGAAAGAAGCTCATTCCTCCACATATTCTATTCACCCCGGAAGCACCAAGATGTACAAGGATTTAAAGACATATTATTGGTGGGAAGGATTGAAGAAGGATGTTGCTTATTATGTACCCAAGTGTTTGATTTGTCAACAAATGAAGATTGAGCATCAAAGACCAGGAGGAGACTTTCAGCCTCTATCCATTCCCGAGTAGAAATGGGAAGATATCACTATAGATTTTGTATCGGCACTACCAAGAACTATTGTCAAGTATGAAGTTATTTGGGTGATTGTTGATAGATTAACAAAGTCAACTCATTTTATACCCTTGAGAGTTGGAGATTCTTTAGAAAAGATGGCATATATCTACATTAAGGAGATAGTAAGACTTCATTGTGTTTCGAAGACAATTACTTCCGATCGAGATACTCGTTTTATCAGCAGGTTTTGGAAAAGTATACATACAGCTTTGGCCATCGAGCTTCAGTTTAGCATTGCATTTCATCCACAAACTGATGGGCAATCAGAGAGGACTATTTAGATATTGGAAGACATGCTTCTTAGCATGTGTTTTAGATTTTGGCAATAGATGGGACACTTACCTACCACTTATTGAATTTGCCTACAATAACAGTTTCCAAGCGACGATTCTGATGGCACCTTATGAAGCTTTGTATGGTAGGAAATGTAGATCTCCATTATACTGGGATGAAGTTGGTGAAAGAGCTATTTTGGGTCTAGAATTGGTTCAACAAATAGTGGACAAGATATAAATGGTAAAACAAATGATGAAAATAGCCCGGCATAGATATAAGAGTTATGTTGACACGAGGAGAAGACCATTAGAGTTTGATGTAGGTGATCATGTATTTCTCAAGATTTCTCCAACAAAAGGTGTTATTAGATTTAGGGTTAAGGGCAAATTAAATCCGAGATATATTGGTCCCTATGAGATTTTGGAGAAAGTTGGACCATTAGCTTATCGATTAGCTTTACCCCCAAATTTGTCGAAAGTGCATGACGTTTTCCATGTCTCAGCTCAGGAAATGTATATCAGATCCCGATGCCATCATTTCTTCTCATCAACCGGAAGTCTAACCAGATTTAAGCACGATTGAAAAGCTGATCAAGATCTTGGGTAGAATTGACAAAGTGCTAAGGAAGAAAGTAATTCCTTTTGTGAAAGTCTTATAGACTGGACAAACCGAGAGAGAGGTTACATGGGAGCCCGAGAATGAGATGAAACATAAGTATCCAGAGATATTCGAGCAATGATTGGGTAAGCTAAGTTTCAAGGACGAAACTTTTTGAAGGAGGGGAGAATGAAATAGCCATGAATTTCTCAATCTATATTTTATAAATGTGTTTTTGAAATTATATATGATTTTGAAATGTGATTCATGTTGATGTATGAAATATGAGATGTGTTGTTGTATTAAAAATAATTAAATACCTTAGAATGTTTAAATATTGGGTTCATAATTTTTAAGTATATTAGAATGTATGAAATATGATTAGAACAAGTTGAATTATGCATTTATTTAATCCAATATTTAGCAGAAAATTTTAGTTACAAATAAAGCCCAAGACCACCTTTAATTAGCCAAAAAGCAAGCTCACTAATTAACCAAAGCCAAGCCAGTTAAAGACTTTAATTTGGCAGCCACTAAAGTCAACTAATGGATAATATCAACTTCTAAAAGTGCTAAATTTGTCCAAAATTTTCAAACCAACATAACACACAACAAAAGGCTTCAAAACCCCGTTTTTCCTCTCCCAAAAACTCTCCTATGACCATATATAATTAAAACCTTCATCTTTCACAAATTAAACTCTCAAAGACTTGCAACAAGACTCCTAAACCAAGGCACAAAGTCCTTATGGTAAGTGTGTTCCTCTTGCTTTATGTGTACTTAAGCTATGCTTGTATTATAATAGGGTTTATATGCTAAATGATGGTAGGATGATTTTTACACTTTGATGGCAGTTTGAGTAGTGTTATGTTGCTAGAGGAGATATAGTATGTGTTTTATATGAATTTGGAAGTTTTGGAATAGTTGTGATAGGATGACAAAAGGTTGAGTAGTTAATTTTGCAATGTGAAGGGTTGAATGAGGAATTTTGTTTTAAATGGTAAATATAAATGTTTGAATAGTTTAGAATGAAGATTATGAGTATTAAAAGAATATAGAATACATATGGGTTGAAGATTGGAGTTGGAAATAAGTTTAGAGGAAGTTTAGAAGTGAGAAATGTGGTAAAAATTTTATGTTTTGAAACAAGAAGGTCTGTAATTTTTCAAAAAATCTGTGCTGCAGTGTACGGCGTCTCAATGCCGCCGGCGTACGGGTCTACGCTTCCGGCATACACAATAACACTGCTGGTGTTTGGGGTATCCAAGGGCTTAGACCAACCCCGTGGAACTCTTAGAAATTTTGGAAAATTGAAGTTGCAACCTACACCGACTCAAAGTCGTCGGCGTAGACTACAACGCAGCTGACGTATTGTTGAACACTACCAGCGATGGTAAGCATTGAGTTTTTAATGCAGAGTGCATCGGACCAATGTCGCTGGCGTTGAAGGCCGGCGTGTCCCCTGCAGTTTCCATTTTCAAAAACTTCCTCCAATATTTTCTAGAGCTTGATATATGATCAATTGAATATTTTTTTAGTATTGTATGATATTATATGATGTTTAAATGCTATGTTATGACTTTGTAATAATTTATTTGAATTTCTTTGATTGGCTATGTATGAAACTAGTTGAGTTGTGCTTGAACTAAGTAAGAAATTTAATATTTTCTTTGTACAGTGATAGATCCTCGCTCGACTAACCCTATTAGTTCCCGAGCTATTTCAAGTATGCAGTAACTTGCTTGATTCTTTGTTTAGGATAGACATCCTTTAAAATTACTTTAAATTAAGGAAATTTAATAATTGCTTGTATGAGTGTCTTTTACACCGTTAAAGCTAATTCGGAGAGCGGTACCGCTCAGATTAGAGGCATGATAGTTTTAGGCACTTAGACCATCCTTGTCATTTTGAAATGACTTTCATAAGTGGTTCAGTGGGTAATTGATAGGGTATTCAGTATTGGTATCAGTATAACACTTGCTTATTCTCGAAAGGATGTAATATGATTTAATTCAATGTTTATGGGAACACTTGAATTAGGTGATATTATGGATTGAGCTAAGCAAAGTCAAGAAATGGCAGAGAACCCTAAATGTGATTGCTTTTTCGTTTTAGATAAAGTTATAGAGGAGATATGAGTATCCGAGCTACTTATATCAACCCCCTGAGCTTCGTGATCGTTACTTAGGTTCCCCCAGAAATCCCTATTGTTCAGAGTTTGAGTACTCTAGTGTTGTTCGGCTAACTAAAGATTAACTAATAATCTAATGACTGTTGCATTTGCATTTAGTTTAAGTATGTGTGGATCACTTCGCATTTATATTCATTACTTGTGTACTGGGCCTTTGGCACATATTTTAACTATATCAGGTGACGATCAAGACGAGTTTTTACGCGAATATGGGTCATGGTACCGACTTTGAAGATTTCCTAAATGACCTAGAGGATTAGATATGACTATAGACCAGGATGGAATTCCTATTTGGCAGTACACTAGTTATGGAATCTTTTGATGTTTATATTTGATTTTATAGGTTGAATTACCTTTTGTGGCTTTTGTATAAGACTTGTAAGAAGCCTTTGTTTGTAATATTTAAACCTAGCCATATGTATATCTTGAACTTATTTCCCTTGTAATATATGATAAATGTGATTTTGCGTTTCTATTACAAGTTTTAAAAAAATCAATGGTTTTCAAATTTATTCGTTGAATATTGAGGGTTTAGGCAAATAATACTTCAAACACTTTTTCTAGGACAACCTTACATATAAGTCTGCATGTTATATATGGTTGGGGAACTGTTACCACCTTTTTTTATTATAGGGATGATAGCAGGTCTTTACAGACTCATCATAGCGAGTATTGATTTGAGCATCGAAATAACCATGTCAGGCTTATGTCTGGTCTACCACTAACCCTTCTTCTATCTTGTAGATTCCTCTACTGGCTGTAACCCAAGCCCACTTATGCAAGATCTAACCCCTATTAGATTCGAGCAAGTGACAAGCTTACAAAGACAAAGAGCTCAGAAGGAACCCAAGTAGCTACAAGACTTCGTTAAATAGAAGACTGTTATATATTGTAACTAGTAATAGTTGATACAATTGAAATATTAGTTAAGTGTAACAAATCTCTTAACTACACCTCACTAGATTTAGATATAAAAGAAAAGAGTAAGAAAGGAAAATCATCTTTGGCCCTTCAAGAATTGGTGTCTCTTGTAAATTAGGAGTTAGCAAACTTGAATATGCATTTAGAGTACCTAAAACACATATCAAACAACGATTAGTATAGTAATTGTTCTTAAGCCAAAGAGAAAGTAAGAAAGATAGGTTTCGAGAGCATATACTTACTGTCGAGGTTAGACTTTTCGTTTCTGATTTCATTTTTTTTAATCCGATTCGTATTAAACCCGAACCCATTTAATGCGAACCTTTGACTAAGAATTAAAAGAAATTTAAATTTTGAAAACAATTTGGAGTCGCCACCCAATTGAAATTAGGAAAAATTTATAAGTTATTATTAATGGGTTGGTTAATTCTAACTTAACTACTAGTCTGCAAAAAATTTGATTTATAAACCAAACTTTTTAAACTAGAAATTTTGGATCCAGGGGCTACACTATTAAAATCATATGGTTACCACTTGAAATTTAAAATTTAAAGTTTAAAGTTTATTCTTTTAATGCTCAAAATTTTACTAATGTAAAAAAGAAGAAAAAAATTTGCAAATTGTAATATCTACAAGTTATTGTTACAATTTTAAGGAATAAAAAATCATTATTTACATTAGTATTTACAAATAAGTACAAATAATATTGATATTTACAATTTATTATAAAATCTTACAATATGAAGAATAAATTAATTCAAAAAGGATAATAAAAAAACAAAAAAAAAAGGTTTTTCATTTTTAATGTCGCCCCGGAGGTGCCTACGTACCTGCTAATTGAGATCAGACGTTACATAGTTCTTTTTATAAAATTTTAATTTGTCAGTGATTTTTAGGATTTACAACTCTATTAATTTTAAATTTATTAAATTTTAAGTTTTCCTTAAAACGAATTTTTATATGAGACCCTATGACCTATCAAATCCATTTTTCTTATTTTATAAAAAGGATTTTTCTAAGTCTTAAAAGAAATTTTTATTTTTTATTTTTTGTTGTTTAATTATACTTTTTTTTTTTTTTTGCATTTTTATGTATTTATATGTATTAATACATATATCTTATACATATATTTATATACTCATACACGTACTATATCTATATTTTTTATTTTTCTCATTTTTTAAACTTATAATGATAATAATTCTATTAATAATAACCATAACAATAATAATAATAAAAAATATCGAATTCTATATACATATATATATAAAGACTATAATAGTAGTAGTAGTAGTAGTAGTAGTAGTAGTAGTAGTAGTAGTAGTAGTACTAATAATAATAATAATAATAATAATAATATAATAATAATAATAATATCTTCTTACCTGGATTGGGTCAGAGCCACCAGAGTCGAGGTGGGTTGGGTCGTGGTCGCCGGAGTGAGTCGTCGGAGTGGTTGCCGACGTCTTCAAGCTACCTCTAACTTAGATTTCGACTCTTTTTTTTAGGGATTTCTTTGTGATTCTGATGTCTTGTGTTTTTTTTTCTCTCTGTTTTGTGTTTTTTTCTGTGTTGTTCTGTTATTGATATGTCTCAAGTATTTGTAGACTCAATACACTTACCTACTTCTCACCTACCGCTCGCTAACATATGCGCTTACCTCATCTAGCCAATGGGAGCATCTGGGAAAAAATAAGGAGAAAAAGGATAATTTGCCTCCATGCAGAATCGAACCAAAATTTTCCTTACACATGTCAATAACTTATCCATACAGGCTATTGGCCTATGCGTTATTTTAGTTTACACAAAAATTATATTTAAGTCTTTAAAAATGAGCCCAATTAAATAAACTTAATTAAATAAGTTATTTAATTGGCTCCAAAAATAAATTTATAATAAAAATTAGTATTATATCAAGCCCAAAAATATTTTTAAAAAATTATTATTTATTACTATTTTTTTCTTTTTTTCTTATTTTTTCTCTCTTTTTTTCTTTCTTCTTCTCTTTTTTTTATCTTTTTATTTATTTATTTCCTTTCCTTTTCTTCTGTCTCTTTTTTTTTCTATATATTTTTCTCTCTTTTTTTTACAGTATTTGTAATAATTTGCAAGCTTAATATAATATTAATTTTTATTATAAATTAAATCCTTAAATGGGTAAAAATAGGATGTCTACACTTACCACAATAAGAACTAAGAGAGGCTAGTGAGTGTTTTGGAAGCTAGTTAGGCATTGAAAAGTGTGAAGTAGACTAGGCTGTAGACTTTCTTAATCGACTTCTATCATTATCCCTATTCGTTTCATAGAAAAATTCTGTGTTTGTGCTTTTTTTCTTTTTAGTTATGGGGTATGTTTATATGATTATTAAATAGCTTAGATCTATTCAAACTGTGATTGAATCCTATATATTCTTTTTACGTTAATGTTTTATAATTAATTTATCTGGGGTTGATTACAAAAACATTGCATGTGTTTTGTTCTATTTACAAATACATTATCATATTATTTATTTATTTATTTTTACAAATAGATAATCTAGAATTCATGTAAAAGTATCAATATTATAAAATACTATTAGAGGGATATAGGTTAATATCTTATTGGTTTAAGAAAATTAATTTAATAAAAATAATACTAAATAAAAAATAAGTGAAATAAAATATTAAACATTATTTTAAAAAGCCAAAAAAATTTAAAAATATATGTAAAATTAATTTTTTAAAAAATGATAAAATACTGACATGTGACCTTAAAAATTATTAAATAATATTGATATTTTTACATTAAAACTAGGTGATTTATTTATATAAAAATTAATATCGATAATATATTTATAAATATATCAAAATATATATAAGGTATTTGTAATTACCCTAGCTATCATCAGCTGAGGGTTTGTAAGGGACCCTGAATATTACCAAAGAAGTCAAATAGCTAGACACAAACCGATGGATTAAAAGACGTATGATTGTTGCAGAGAATTAAAACAACTTTTAGAATGGACAACGCGAAACAGTACAATTTATGTTCCTAAGCCTGACTCCTGACGAAGTTCCAGAGAAATAAATGAAGCTGGCAGGAAGGACATCAAGATGTTTAAAAGATACGCTACCAATCTAGTCATGATTATGAGTATTTCAAATTTTCAATGTCAACCTTTATTATTGTTTTTACAACTTTATAAAAATTTAATTTAATATTTGAAGTTTTAAGTATATGATTTAATACTTAATTAATTTTTTATGATTATTTTTATTATATTTTAGTGATATTTTTCATTCTGTTTTCTCATTCATATTATTTATTTTATTTTCATATGTAAAAGAAGTAGTATATCAATATTAGATAATATTTAAAGATAATAAAATTTCAATAATAAGCTGATTCTTCTTCATTAAATAAGTGATGTTAGTTTTTGTATGATCTTTTTGTCCATTATACTTATTAGACATATCAAAATTAAGAAAAAGAATACATTCTTTGAAAATTATAATGCATTTAATATCTATTTATTTCTTTATATAGAATACTCATTCTTTTTCTTTTTCTTTAAATAAAAAAGAAAACTAACAATGAACATAAAAGAATGCACCAACAATTTACCTTGTCAATTTACTATCTATTTTCCAAATGAATAAGAGAAAATAAGAGCTTTTGTTTTTTTCAACTAGGTATGGTTAGTAGATATTTGGAGTTATATTGAAGTAATACAAAACTATTGAACAATTGTATGATTAGTCATTTTCCTCTAATAGGCTAATTCTATTAGTTATTTTACAGTAATACCATCTCATAATTTATTTAAAATTTTGATTAATATCTAATCATGATCACACTATAATATACGAATAAATATTTTATATTGAAGGGTAAAGATGACATTTGATATAAAATAAGAGGGTTTTATGATCAATCCTAATATTTAAATTAATTACTTTTGTCGGTTATCAGATATGTGAGAGAAGACAAAGAAACGGAGGGGAAATCAAATAGGCACAAGACTAAGCTGGCTAAACACTATCGACCTAACTTTCTATGCTGTTAGCATGCATATTGAAAATTGTCAGTGTATGTAAAGTGAAAGAAAAGAAAAACCACGATTTTTATTATATCTTTCTTCTTTGTTCTCTATTCCAATATAACCCTAAACCTAGCAGACATCCTCTAGCGAATTCATAGCCGTCAAGACAATTTGGTAATCTAGATCAGGTAATCAAATCATCAATTTTTCCTTTAGGTTTCATAGATCTATGAAGTTCTTAGAGTTCTTATATTGTTTTGAAGGAGAATTGGAGAATCCTTTTAGTTTTCTTCGAGAATCTAAAGATTTGGTGTTTGAGGAAAGTTGAGAATCAGATCCAAGTAATTTGATAACCATTCTTTTTTTAAAATCTACAAATCTATAGTATCCTCATAATTTGTTTGTTGTTTTTAAGGGAGATTAGAGAAAACCCTTATCATCTTGGAGGTTTGGATTTTGTGTTAAAAAGGATTCTATAGTCCAGATCAGGTAATCAGATCCCTATTTTCTTCTGTAGGATTTTACATATATATTAGTTTCTTAGAGTATTGTTTATGGTTTTTAAGAAACTTTTGGAAGAGGAATCCTAACTGAGTTAGAATCTGATTTTGTGTGATCAAGGAGAATTGAGAGTCAATTCTAGGTAATTTTATATGTTTTTAACCTTTATGATTGAAAAGGAATGATTTTTATTGGTTTTGGTTTAATTTATATTGAATGGATTTTAGGGTTTGGAGGAATTGTAGAGGAAGATTTTGATATTTTGGAAATTTTGAGATTTCATAAACAAGGAAAACGGGTAAGATTGATTCTTTCAACCCTTTAAATGATCTAAAAATATAATCTTTGTTAAAGCTTTTATATTGGTTGTTAGGAATCAAAATTCTTAGAGATTTGGAAGAAAATCCTAAATTGTGGTGTTTGAGGATTTTGTGGCTTTACAATTTATAGAAGAAAGATGTTTTGATGAATTAGGATTCTATTCCTAAAGAGAAATCAGGTACGACCTTACCATGTATGTTTGTTTGTGCTTGTAGGATTAGTTGCAAAATTTGACATAACACATATTTGACTTTAATTGAAACGTGTGTTGGTTGTGTTTGGCTACGGTTAGTAAAGACCACGATAGTAGTGTGATACTAACGCTAGCAACCTGATGATCCTTGTGTGGCGGTGTCCCGAGTGGAGTTGCACCTGGAGATGATTTCGGTAGATTAGGAGTTGTTACCAGCTTAATTGTAGAGCGCATCTATATATGTATATATTATGCTAATATGTTTTCATCGGAGTCATGAGTTACTCCGAGTTTAGGATTAGTGATCAATGTCCTAAACTGTGTTGGTTACAGGCTAATGAAAAGATAACTAAATTGTGCTTGTTGCATTAGAAAATAAGTTGTATGTAATACTGTGATATGTGTGTTCATGTTCATGTGCATGTGCTTTCGGTTTGGTGTACTAGGTGTTTTTCGCTCAATCCTTATTTTTCCCACAGGTACAAGTGAAGATTTTATGATTTATGATTTGACGGGCTATGACATATTTGTCGATGGTGGGGAGAGCGATAGCGATTATGACCATCTTGCTGATAATTGAGATTAGTTATTAGTAATTTGAGAAGAAGAAGCATATGATGATTTAGTTAGTTTCGTTTGGAAATATTTTTATATTAAGGATTTATCATTTCTGTTTTAATTTGGATTTTTTAAGTTATGTTAGTTAATCTTGAGAACAAATTATTTTGATATGAAAAGTTTTTAAAAGTTACACTTTATGTGAATTATTGGTGATATTTGAAATACATATTTATAGTCTTAGAAATCTATAGCCTTAGCATATCTATTCTTCTAAGGACGCATAGCAGGCTGATAACGCTTTTAGGTTAGGACGTTACATGCACTATAAAAACATTTAATATAACAACTAACCTATTTATTTTAATCATTATTCGAGAGCGGAGGAATTTCTGAGTTTCAATATTATTTGTTAAATTTAAGCTCAAATGGATGAAATTAATTTAAATTCATTTATATAATAGATCTCTTAGTTAAACTAAAGAACAGGTAAAAGGGAATATAGATAGACATAAAATTTGCCTTTCATTATTTTTAACAGATCATATTGTTTCGTCTTTTAAAATGCAAACTTCAAACTTTATATATTAATTCATCAATAAATTACATTTAAAAATTTTAAGAATAAGTTTAACCCATTTATATTCCAAATATAAATGTTTTTCTTAGAACTGGGATTTGTCGGTTAACCTAAACGGGGCTCGTGATATCTGATTTTAAAAAAAAAGGGAAGGAAAATAAAGTAAAAAATCAATAATTCACCTTTTTGTCCTAAGAATATGATTTTTGCTTTCCGGTACGGTCAATTATTATGGATCATATATTCATATTCATGTAGCTCTAGTTCCCTTTCTTTGGCTTTCACTATCCAAATTCTTTAATTTGCCGGCCCGGCGGCCCCTCGAATCTTGATATTTTCTTCTTCCCCCCCTCTTGCTCTTTACGGCGTTTGATCTTTGAAAATGTCGCAAATAACATTTTAAAACTTGAATAGAAAAAGCTCGTCGCTTTGAATGACCGTGCGATGCTGCGAGATCCGAGTTTAAATAAAATATTATAAATCTGTCAACCTCTTGTTCACTCAACTACAATTGTAATTTAATTATGATTTTTTTTATAGAATTATCATAGTATTTAATTATAACAGTGATTCTATAAAAGGTTTTATTATAACAAGAAAATTAATTATAAAAAACATTATCTATATTTAAGTCACTCTACAAATATATGGTCTTTATTGATTTTTTTAGCAAAAAAATAACCTAAATTTCATGTAAATTTGTCAATATTAATATTAGAAGGATAGATGCTAGTGTCTTATAGATCTAAGAATATTGAATAAGAAATATTATTAAATAAAATCAAATAAATAAATTATGAAAAGCTATATAAAAATTGATGAAATTAAATTTTTAAGACTAATAAAATATTAATATGTATCATTTTAAAAATTAGTAAATAATATTAATACTTTTACATGAAACTCAGCTTATCCATATTTTAAAAAATTAACACAAGTCACGTGATTACAAATTGATTAAAACACATATAAAGAATCGTATAAAAAATTGAAAAATCATTCGTCATCTAATCCTATAATTATAACTATTAATCCAATACTGAGATTATTTTTTTATCAAAATACCATCATTTATATTAAATGTTAACAATTAAAAATCTTATTATAATTTTATTTTACTTTTTATTATAATTTTATTCATTGATGAAGAAAACTTTAAATTTTTAAAATACCCTTATTTAATTAAAATATCAACAAATGAAATTTTAGTAATAATATTTCCATTATAGAATAACAGTATTTTCAAATTTATTCATTCAATGAACTCAATTATGCTTGTGCAGGACCGGCATATAAATAGAAGATTACAAATTCAATGAACTCAATTTACTACCTTTTTCATTTACAATTTCCAAAATTAGTTTAATTATACTACTTGGTAATTAAATTACACTATCATTTGATTGAATTCACTTAAATATATCCAAATGAAAAACAAACCCAAAATGTTTATGTTTGAAAAAAAAATCCATAATTTTAAATATTAGGCCTTCTTTCCAATATGAAAATTTAGAATAATGTATCATATGATTTTGTGCATCAAAATATTGAAAAAAAAAAACAACAACAACAAGAATGCACGCAAATTAATAGCTAAAAGAATATAACATTTTTGTTATAAAAACATCTCATTATAATGATAATTAAAATCTTCAAAAAAAAAAAAAGCATAAAAATTAAAAATGGTGTGACTCCATGAACATTATGGCAATCGATCATAACCATGTTTTACAAGATGCATATGCATTCAATTTAAATTACAACAATATAAATACTAAATTACAAAATATCTTTCTCCTCTTCCCAATTCTAACAATTAAAAAAACCAAAAAAACAAAAAAAAAAACATTATTTCTATCTCCATTAAATCAAAACTAAATTTTATTTTAATTTTTTTTTTTAAACTTAGCGCCTGCACCTCGTGATAGTGCTGCAGCCGCGGGAGTACGGATTGGAAGACGCGCCAGGCTGGCAGTTGTAATACGACGCGCCGCGCCTTGAGCACGGTACCGTGTTCCTCCGCAGCGCTCCGTAGCTGATGTAGCTGCTGGTTGCTAGAATGCGCCGGGTGGACTCCGAGTCGAGATCGAACTCTTCCTCTTCTCCCTCCAGCATCATCGCTGCCATACCACACTCCAAGCCCCTGCATCCTCCGCCGCCCGATCGGACCGGGAACCATCCCTCGTGGAGCCCTCCGCCGCGGGCCGCCGCGATTGAGGTGGCGATGACAAGACAGAAGATCGCGAAGAGAGCTGGGAGACGGAAGCTCGCCATGAGTTAGGGTTTTACGGTTTCTTTCACTTTCTAGCTCTACAAAGTCAGTGTGCTGTTTGGAGTTTTGATCTGTAGAGACAGAAAGAGAGTGAGTTTGAAGAAGGAAAAAGGCGAGGGTGGAGATTAAGTAGAGGAGACGAAGAATTTTTTGACATTTGGTTTGCGGATTAATTACGGAATTGCCATTGGATTGAGTTTGAAACTTTTGTGGTCCTTTGTTTTGTAGCGCCAACGGGAGAGTACTAACGGCTGAAAAGATACAGGATTTTTTTTTTTTGGCCCAAAAAAAGATAAAGGATCTTTTCAGTTAAAAATTCGTATCCCTTAATTTATAAGTATTGATAGAATAATCAGGTAATATCAGTATATTTCATATTTAGTGTATGCAATAGAATAAAATAGAATTTAGACTAGAATTTGAAGAAATAGAATACAAGTGCATTGGTTATTAATTAGTTTGATTACAATTAAGAGTGAAATTGTCCTCTATATTTATTGAGAATGGGGAAATAAAAAAGTGGATTTATTTCATCAAATTATGAGGTAACAGTAAAATGATGTTAATAATTAACTAGGAGTATATCTAAAGTAACTAATTACCTTTATCAGATATACCAGTAAAATGATGTTAATAGGAAGATATATAAATATAAAAAATGATCAAGTTATAGTCATTCTTTCATCATATAAAGAACCGTGGATTCATCTTTAAAAGTAAAAAAGTTTCAATAATATCATAAACTTACTCAAAAGTAGGAAAAAAAAAAGGCATTCAAAGTGTCTTAATTTTGTATTTTGGGCAAAATAGAGTCTAAACTTTTATTCTTCATATTTTTTATGTTTCTAGAGACACTAAAATGGTAAAAAAAATAAAAGTAAAGATACCACAAATGTAAAGAATGAAACAGACACTAATTTACCCAAATTATAAAGTATAGACACTTTCAATGTCATTTTTCCCTCAAAAGTCTATTAAGAGCATCGATGAGGTACAAACCTAGTTCATCTAATTTGTTGTTGTGATTATCATGTTGGCTAATAATTGACATGACTAGCTCTCATATGCAATGGGTTTTGATTCAACATTTTTTATATAACTTTTTAGGAATTATAAGTACATACAAAGCTTATAAGTGGTAAATTAATAATTTTAAATTTGAAATATTTAATTATTTAAATTAATAAAATTGGTATACCCATATAATAATTATACTTAAATCATCTTACGTACTTGTTTTATATGTTGTTATGATATGTAAATTAATATACAATATTTCCTATTAATGTCCAATAGTAATTAGCTCTTATTAGGAGATTTTGTTTATATAATGGCTCTATTAGTCTTATATATGTGTACTCTTCTTGCATATAAATGAAATGAGAATTATAAATTATTCATCCATT
This sequence comes from Combretum micranthum, assembly GCA_024138025.1. Taxonomy (NCBI): domain Eukaryota; kingdom Viridiplantae; phylum Streptophyta; class Magnoliopsida; order Myrtales; family Combretaceae; genus Combretum; species Combretum micranthum. The sequence continues at coordinate 655,097 of JAMXBD010000500.1, read as the reverse complement.
TTCTTATAACATAACATGATATTAGAGCCATGGTGCCTAGCAAGCATCGTCAAATTTTTTTTTTGCCCTTTTTGACCAACATCAATGCTAGTTGCTTGATTGCCTTAGAGAGTAACAAACATCCCCTCACCACCCCACCTAAAAGTATCCATTTTTTTTCTCACCACCAACCTAGTGGAACCTCCACTAGTCGATCTACCACTCCATAAAATCCAACACCTTACAGATGTGCATGTGAGGCTTGTGGGCCACACAAAGCTCTCTGCGTTCCCTTCCTTCATCAGCACGTATGTGGCTTTCCCAACTTCTGTAGCTTTGTCATTCTACTTGGTAAGGCCGTTCTAACTTCTCTTAGCGCAATATTGGTCATATCAATGATCTTAGGAAGCATGTTGTACATTATAGTAGGTTTTTTTTTTTTTTTAATTTCTGGTTAATGTGGCCTCGTCAATTATTTTTTGGGTTTGTTGAAGATTGCATTGGTGTTTCATTTTGCTTTCCTCATTACCATTTGGTTTGACAATTTTACTTTAAGGTGTACATTGGTTAGACAGTGTAGAAGGTGAATTATGGTTGGTGTTTTGGGCAAATCATGTAGATTGATTTAGCTTTATTGACAATTGTATGTGATTTTTTTAGGGGTTTCCGTTCTGGTGATTGCTGTTTTGGGGTCAAGATAGAATTTGTCTTGTGTTGGAAAGAAGGCTCAAGATAGACTTGGAAATAGATGAGTCGTTGGAGTTTCCTTGCTGCTGTTATGGAGCTATTGGCAAGTATTGTGTGTAGTTGGTGTATGTTTAACAAAGTATGTTTGTCTTCATGCAGTCATCAACCCTTTTGAAAATAATATTCCCTATGTGGAGATATATTTTTGTTGGTTATTTATTGTTAGAGAAATAAATAAAAGGCTATTATCATGTGATGTTTCATGGTTGAGAGTCAAACGTCTCATTCTGCTCACATTACAGCAGTCATCGCCACACCACTAGAACAGATAGTTACAATTTTTGTAGATGAATTTGCTCAATTTCGTCGATACAGCCAAGCATTGAAGCATTCATCTCATTTTATCACTATTATTGCTAAGTCAAGTAATTTAGATAAGTGCCTACTTTCCTCTACATCACAATGGGTCATTAACTTAGGTTCTACTTATCATATAACAAGTAATTCTAGTCTCTTTGCTACCTTTAAATGACACACCTCATATTCTCTTATTACTTTAATAGATGACTCTGTATCATCTGTTCTTGGTTATGGTGTCGTGCATCCTACTTTATCTAGTCTTATATCTTAAGTCTACCAAACTTCTCATTTAATCTCATATTAGTAAGTCAAATTACATGTACCTTAAATTGTTCTATCTTGTTCTTTTATGATTATTATTTGTTTTAGAATCTTATGACGAAGAAGATTATTGGTAAAGGGCATATATCAGGTTGCTCAAGTGTTTTGACTCCTATTGACGGTGAAATATAGCTACAGTCCATGCCCCATTATCATCCCCGCAGGCCCACATGGGTTGAAGAGCCCAAGAAGGGTCCAAGAGATCATCAATTCTACTAGCCTAAGAAGGGCCTATGACAAGCTGTAAACCCTTAGGATTTTTGACATATCTTAACTTCAAACCTTAGCGTCGGAAGTCAACCGAAAACCCTAAGTCAACAAAAACTTATGCCAAAACCCTAGAATTTAGATTTGCCAATCCCGTGCTCTTAAATCCTAGACAATGAAATTCAGTTAATGACCTATAATAGTCCGTAATAATATATAAAAGCTTAAAAATATCATATTCGCCAATATCTATTATCTTTTGGATCTAAACGAAATCAGTTTTCGAAAACCATGTGTATTACACCAGATGATAAAAATATTCCGATAACATCATTAGATTCGTAATAATATAAGAAATCCAAAAATATCATTTTCATAATTTTTTGGTAACTAAAAATTACAGATATCACATTTAAACGCGTATTTTCTTTACTATCGAGAAATTATTAGTCTTGTTTACTATTCATTGTCCTATCTTACTATTCATTACTATTCATCTATCTCTACTTTTTTTTACTACCTATACACCTATTTTCTTACTTTTTACTTTTCCAATACATCTCTAATCACATCATATCTTACACTTACTACTTTTCTTACAAAATTTAATAATTTCTCCCCCTCTCTCCCTCTAGAACCGGTGTACACCAACCCCCCCCCCCCCCCATCTCTAACATTTTTATTTTTCAATTTATTTTATTTCCTTCCATCTTCAACTATAAATACCTCCATTCCCTCCACTTCTTTCACACATTTATTTTACATAACAAAACTTTCTCAAATTCACTCCATAAATCTACTCTTTATAATTCTTCTCTATCAAAACTCTCTGCAACCAAATTATCCCAAAATCCTTTTCTACATAAACCATTCACTACCTATTACTACCCACATAATACCACACTCATCTACCATCTTCCTTCAACTCAAAAACACTCATAGGTAAAACTTTCAACCATTTATTTTTTCATGTCATGAACTTAGCATGACTATGGTGTTGTTTCTTGAAGCTCATATGAGTTGTAGAAGCAACAACATGTTCATGTTTTGTTCTTGCACATGCCAAGAATTCCGATTTTATTATCTTGTTATTACGATAATATTATGCTGTTATTATTGTTATTATGCTCCTAACTTAACCCTACATATAAATTATTATCTATATATATATCTATATATTTTTTAGAATCTAAATGCTCACTAACTCTTACTAACATACTTTATTATTCATAATGCTCTTATTATTGCTTTTCTTTTCTTTCTTTTCTTTTTCTTTTGGGACTAGTCTATTTTTAATCCCAGGTTGCCTTGATGAAGTTAAGGCTCCCAATACTTGATCGAGCTATCTTGATGAAGCTAAGGTTCAAAATACTTGATATTATTATCTTGCTTATTTCTTATTTCTTATATATTTCCTATATTTTCATCATTCTCATACTACATACTTATATATGCATTATCATAATGATATTATCTCAACAAAATTTAAAGTGGAATTTCCTTGATAAAGAAACATGAAACTAAACGCTTTTGTTATGAAACTTATCACTACATAAAGAAGTTTGTCATCAACAACTTAGAAAATGGATTTTTACAACTTCTCAAAATTTCCCAAAGTTTTCCAAAATATCAACAAGAATTTTACCAAGAAAATAAAGGAAATAAATACTCTTTTTCATAATAGAAACTAAGGTTTAGCATTAATAATTTGTGATATACAAGTTTTCATAAAAAGCTTAAGATTGGAAACTTTCCAACTCATAATAAAAATTAAGAAGTAAACTAGTTTTGAAGTTAAGATAAAATCAACTCATTAATTTATAAACCCACTTAGAAAAATAACGGTTGCCAAGTTTCTAAATAATAAACCATTTTCAAAGAAATAAAAAGAATATAAACATGATAAATTTAAAAAACAATAGATATTATCAAAAACTTAAGAAAATATTGAAACATGATTTCCTTCCAAGTAAAATTGGTAAAAGACTTAAAAGACCAAGTTTTACAAACAAAATTTATCGTTAAAGAAGTTAGAAAATGAAAATATAAGAAGAAAAAGACTTATTTATCAAAACTTTTTTTTTTAAGGAAAATATATACAACTAAAATTTTTATAGGTTATCAACAACTTAATAACAATTTTGGAAACTACATTTCTATCACTAGAAGTAAAATTTTGTAAAAGATCAAAGTTAAGAAAATTAAATTATTTTAGAAAATAAATTGGAAATATAATAAAAATATACTCATTTATAATAACCCGAGAGTTTATAAAGTTCTTTCAAAACATTTAGAAGAAAAATTATTAAAATTCAAGTTTGCAAAACCATGAGATAAATTGCATTACGAAAAATAATTGTTAAGACAACACCATTAAATTTTGCATACAATATGAGTCTATATATACATATATGTTGTATTCAAAGGATTTTTTGAAATCTATTTTTTTTCTAAAGAATTTTTGGAATCAAGAAAGTTTTGAAAAAGAAGTTTTAAGTGCTGGGATTTTCGCGGTAATTCTGTACCGACCCTTTTTGTGACCCAAGAGACTTTTTATGATAAAATAATCTTAGAAATAGATAGATCTTTTTTAGTAGGTAGAAAATGGTATATTATATGCAAAATTCATAGTTAAAATGAGCAAGTTATGGTCATTTTAAGTTGGAATTTCTCTCTATACGATTTTTGACGAACTTAGTGAAATAGAATTAGCAAGTTAAATAGAACTTTCAAAAAATACTCATTTTTGTATTTCTTTTGTATAGGTGACATGAAGCCTGAGCTACCTTATCTGGAGGATTACTTTGACTAGAAGTATCCACGCAAATGGCCGAGTGAGTTTATTTCTTACATTTTTGCACTTATGATTTTGCTTGTAAAATTAGTGGCATTAGAATTAGGAAAAGATAAAATGGAAAGATAAATGAAAAGATGCATGTGCTTTGCATACTTGGTTGAAATTACACTTAAGTATATCGAGGTGGGAATTATTTATAACGAATGTTTGATCTAATGTAAGAATGATTGTCTACAAATTATATGATCACCCATAAAATATTTAATTATGCCATGAGTACTTAATTAATTGATTCATGCATATCAATGGGCGAGTTCATTACATTTATTACTGTTCCTTTGGTAAGACAAAGGCTTAGTAACGTGATTCATAAAGTCTGTAAATTCTATAAAGCGGTGAAGGGTTGTCCAAATTAAATGGCAATGGGAAAACACCCAGCTAAAACATATATGCAGCTAAGTTGTGCTCAGAAATAAAACTACAAATAACTTGGATTATTTTTTTGGCAAGTAAGTAGTGGCTTAAATGAAAACTACCACGAAATTACGATTATGCTAGCGGCTTATATGGTCTGGAACACCTAACCCCGAATGGAGGGGTAAATCCATTTAACATATGATTCCCAAAAAATCATATTTATTGTTTGCTCACTTGCTTGTGCATCTCATATGGTTGCCTAAATAAACTTGTTTTGATTATTGGATATCGACTGATTAATTGTGAAAATAGATCTCACTAAGCATGTAGTTTATACCCTATTAGATATCTTTTGAAGTTCTCATACCTTTGGTTGAAACCAAGAGGTTATTTTACCCAGGTAATGCTTTCAAGCCGAGATCTTATGGATAGAAGTGTAAGTTAGAAGTAGATATGGAATTCCAAGAGAAGTTTCAAAAGTGTAAATTATATTAAGATAGACTTGATTAAACTTAGCTATCTTTAATTGAGGAATGCCCCTTAATGTTGTAAGACTCTTTATAAGTATTTATGAAACCTTGCTTATATTGTTATGATTTATTTTCTTAATTGCTACTATGCATAATTACTTATATGGCATGATCCAAAGTTGGTTCACTACAATCATGAAAGTACACCTTACACCCGATATCGACACTTTTTAGATGACTAAGGTTGTCATACTTAAATCTTAGTATTAAGTGTGGTGGGCTATCGTGTTTATGGTATCCTTTGGGGCGTAACACAAACAACACCTCGGATCCTGCCCTGGCATGGGATCTTGAGCTCGAACTGACCTTGACCTCAAGGGAAACTCACAAGCTCACTCACAAGCTATCTCCATAAGGCCTCCACTTTATGTCTATCCCAGCATGGGACCTAAGGGAACATCATCAGTTTGGCCACACTCTATGCAGTGATAGCTCCCTCACCTCGAGCACTAAGTAAATCCATCATCTCGCACACCAAGTAAATCCATCACCTTGGGTGTTAGGTCAACTACCAAATGGAGATTAGTCATAACAAAAAAAATTCAGTGGACCCCTTCTGGTATAATATTGAACTATAAATAGCCCTTCCTTCCATAAGGGAAGGGTAACATATCTTTTATCTAATCAATGCTTCTTTTGAGATTCTCTAAAAGACGTATGGACTGACTTTAATATCACAGTAGTCGCATCGGATAACCCTTCAGTGCACTGATCACCGTTTCTCTATGTTTGTAAGGATAAAACTCTACCGGTAGAATCAGCACTTGCAACATTTTTTATCGAGTTTGAAATTCAAGCTTAAGCTTAACTTGTCTAAATAAACAAACTTTATTTCAAATTCGAGTTTGGTAATTTTTTTTACTTAAATTTATGATATTTTTATATTTTAATTTAAAAAAGATAAATAAGAGCTGCATATTATATAACACATATTAAATAGAATTTTTTATTATAATTAGATTTTTATTTTTTATATTATAAATATAAAACTCATAATAAAATATCCAAAAATTTTCTTATAAAGTAAATAGCATTAATAGAAATGACAATTTATTGGATAATATTTAATGAATAATCAATAGCAATAATAATAGTATTTAATAAATATAATAAGAAGTTTTAGAATAAATAAAGTAGCATAAAAATTAGGAACATAATATTTACGAGAGCAAAAAATTTAAAAAGAGAAATAGTAACAATATGTGACACATGTCATAAAAATAAGCAAAGAGGGTAAAAGGACTTTAGGTAATAACTTACTTAATAAATATAAGTCATGACGACATATGGGTAAAATTTATATCTCAAACATATAATTTATACATTTAAAGCATCATACTATATAAAAATTAGTTTCCAATCCCTTGGTGGTGGTGGTGGTGGTGGTGGTGGTTTAAATGTGTTTTTATTCTTCACAGGTAAGTAATCATACATATAATTTTTTATTCATGTGTTTATGTTGTTGTAATTGATGCTTGAATAATGAAATATAGATTATTTTATTAATCTAGATATGGAAATAATCTGATGATAGATTTGTAAATTATAGATCTAATGATAAATTAATCAAATAACATCAAATAAATACGTTAATGATGATTTAGGACAATGATTGAATGATGTGATCAAGGATCATATTTAAAGTTAGGTTACACTCTAGTTTTCTATAGAAGTGAAATATTAATTTATAGGAAGTTATTTCTAATCAAATAAGTAAGGGATAATTGTAAATAATATATATTCATATTAAATATGGAATTTTTAAGACAATAATTAATTATTTTTTATAAGAAATATTTAATAAAATAGATATAAATAATCATTATAAGTTAATAATTAAAAAAGAAATTTGAAGAATCTTATTATAATAGATACTATATAAAACTTAGACTTAAGATTTATTAATAGTTGATATAGTAGGAATGAATGATAGTTTTGGTAACTTAAAACTTATTGAGATACTTTCTTATACAAATTCTTGTTCTATAGATTACTTGTTATCTGTTTGTGGTGGGATTCCCTGCATGAGTATAGGTACGTAGTGACTTTAGTGTTACTTGCTAGGATAGAACATCTTAAAATGAACTAATATTTAAAGATAGCCTAAATAATGATTGCTTCAGTGTGTTTATGTCCTTTTTTGAGATCCATTATGGGGAGGAACAACCTTACATGGCAGTGTTAACATAGTAGTAAGACACTTAAGCCACCATAGGTGGCTCGGTGAGAAGCCGATAAAGCAAACAGTAGCAAGTAGAGGTAATGTTTATTCATATTGGAGAGAAGTTGTAATAAGTGGTCTAATAAATGAGCTTTGTTATTCTGTTTATTCTCTATGGACTAGTATGGATAAAGATGAGCCATGTAACCCTCGACGAAGCTATTTATTTGATATAGGGTTAAGAGATATAAGTACCCGAATTGCTTATATCAATCTCCTAAACAGTGGCTACTATTTAGGGCTCTTATGTTCCCCATCATGTTGTTGGAGTGCAAGTGCTCTACTGTTGTTTTGCTACATCTTAATTAAAGATCTAAATGGTTGGTCATTGCATTGCATTAGATTAAGTGTGTGTGATCATATTACTGGGCTTCAGCTCATTCTTTTTTTTTTTTTCAAGTGATGATGATGATGCTTATGCGAATGCTTTGACTTCTATGGGTTGAATATTGCTGAGAGACTCGACAAGCTAGACGTCTAGAGGCATTGGACATTGTTTTGTTATTAACCTAAGTATTTAATATTCGTATTATGAAGTTTTTAATTTATTATTAAGCTATTATTTACTATTACTTATGAAAATTAAATAAAGATTTCTTAATTTAAAATTTGTTAGAAAATCACTTAGTTAAAGATAGACTATATGTATAATGCTTGAGTATTATACATAGCGGAGCTGTTGACGCTCTAGATCCTATTTGGGGCGTAATACATAAACAGTCAATTTGCAATTTTATTAGCTAGGTTATTAACAAGTCTACTTATAAGCCTATAAGAGCTTGTTCATGAGTCGAATCACGAGCGTAAATTAGAGCTCAAGTTTAGTTTATTTGATAAAAAGCTTTAATCTAAGTTTGTGCTTGACTTTTATTAATCAAGTTCAAGTCAAGTTGAACTCAAATAACCCGTAAGTAATTAAGCTTATTTGCAGGTCTAATATCGACTCTAAACAAATGAATCAAGTTAAATTTTAAAGGTTAAGACTCGACTCTTTTAAAATATTATTGATTTTGAGTCAAGTTAAACTTTTATTAGCATAAAACGAGCGGGCTCCAGTTTGGACTCAATATGAATTTTCAAGTTCGAGCTTGACCCATAAGTTCATTTTGAATTTTTATTGGTAAGTCTAAATGAGTATGTATTTGAGTTTAAGCTAGTGTACTCGAGTTGAAACTTTTTTTTTTTTCCTTTTTAATTTTTTCCCTTAAACCATGTAATATACATTACATGAGTAAAAAGTAAGTACATGGAAAATATGCAATTAAGATCAATAAATGCGATGCGTTTTGGTAATAAAGCTTTTAAGTTTTAAACATAAGTTGAATGTGCATTTTCTCTCTCTTATTTGGAAAAGAAAGAAAGAAAAATTAAATTAAAGAAAAAGAGAAGATGAAGACATCGTTTAGGGTTTTTGCACTTATTCCCAAGTCAATGTTCAACAAATTATTAAGTGAAATATGTTTTTTGATAACCACGGGTGGTTACAATATTATTTTAATAAGAAAATGTATTGCACAAATGCTCCACAGCTTAGTTAGATATTTAATAAGCAAAACTTGTTTTTGATATGTTTAAACTTTATTGTGCATATTTGTGCTTGTGTTTGTATGTGTGTTGTTCTCTATAGATTTTGTAGGAACAAATTTATATGTGCACAGACTTGGTCGTGGGTACATCAAGGCTCGACTTATTAAATGTTTAAGGCACAACAAGCTCAAAACCAACACTTAACGAGCTTAAATCTCAAGCTTGACGAGATCAAAGATCACAAACTTAGTCGAGGGCTAAATCCAAGGTAAATAAGTTAAAGCGTGACATACTCCAGGGCATGACAAGTTTAAATCTAAGGCTCAACGAGTATAAACTTGGTTAAGGGCAACATTGAGGTGTAATGAGTTTAGGGAATGATGAGATTTAGGATGCAACAATTTAAAAACTAGCCATTGCATACTTTTAAATTTAACTGTTTAAGGTTCTTTTGAAGGTGAACAGCTATGTTTTTAAAGCTGTTATATATATAATGTTTTAGGGTGCTTTTAAGTGAGAAAAAAAAAAGAGAGTAGAGCTTAACTTAAAGATACTATATAAAAATACTCTATATTTGTGTTTATTTTTGTTAAGTGAATAGTGTCATTCATGAGATTAGTGAGATAATATTATAGGACACTATTCACATTTTATTTGAGTATTTTAGTGAAGTTCTCATGTGCCGAGGTACCTGTGCGAAGTCCTACGTGTGCGTATGTAATTGGTGAAGTCGCCGTATCAAAGTATTTGTAAAGTCCTCTATTGAGGCATTGTGAAGTCCCCTGTTGTAAGGCAATTGTTTTGATTAAATGAAATGTGTGAAGTCATTTTTGAATGAGGCAAATTATGGACCATGGAGACTAGGAGGTAGGTCAAACTCTACATTAAATATGGTGTAATTTTCTCATTCCCTTTCTCTCTTTATTATTATTATTTTAATTGTGCATAAAAGGATTGAAGGGTTAAATGTGCTTAAAATCGATTTAAAAAACCCGTCTCATAGCTTTCGCTTCTGCAATATGCATGCACGTGCAATCAAGTATAGTTGATTTTTATTTTTTAACATTTTCCCTGTCTTTCTTAGTCACCAGTCGCTTTTCTCGAATCTCACTCTATTGTTCCTTCATGTCATTTATGGATCCATCATTTGTTCTTGTATATACAGTTGGAATAACCTTGTATTAGAAATTAATGAAGATAAATAGACTAACTGAATTTGCATAAGATATGTGTCCATAAGTCCATTCCTTAATGTTGGATTCAATCTTGAAGTTTGGTTAAGGTATACCCTTTTTCTTTCATATGGGAGTGATTGGCATCCTTAAAAATGGGAACTTTAGCAACCTTGTGGTCTAGGAGAAATAGTTGGGCATAATGATCATCATATATAAAGATCAAGTTTAAGGTATGAGCTACTAAATTCAACTTGATATCTACATCTGTTTTAATTTGATTGTATTGAGTACAAGCTAGATTTTTATATTTTATTAACAAGTCTAATTAACTTCAAAAGCCCTATATTATAAGGTAGGATTGAATATATATAAGCTCATGACATATTGATATTTGTTACTTATAAATGGTTAATGGATGAAATGAAGTTTAATCATTTAAGATTATCTTGATATGCATGGTATGAGCCAAACACAAGTAACTTGTCTAATTGTCTTTGTGACCCTACCTAAGAAAGATCAAAGACGGACGAACAAGACTAAACAATTCTTGTAACCAATTCAATAATCCAAATCTACTTGAATCATCTCAATTTTGAGCTAGACTTGGATCTTATCGATCAATCCAATAAAATCTACTCCAATATGTTCTTTACATTTTGTCCCTAACCAAAATTATCCCAACGAAGTCTAAGTGTTTTAGGTATAAGTTGCATGCATCCAATAGACGAATTGTTATTCAACATAGCATGCTATAAAATAGCATCACAACCCACGATGTGCACTTTATAGCTAAATACTTTGGTTTGTTTAATAAATAAATGATGTGTGACCTAGAGTTAGTGTTGGAAACTTAGTTATTGTGAATATTTATTTTTAGTTCACAAGCTCATTTTGCTTGGAGGCAATACATCATGTGACACAAAAAAATCAGTTTTACAATAATTCTCACATGCTGATACAATTTCTTATATATCACACTTTTAGTAAAGTATGTCACTAAAATAGATAGATCAAGTCCTACCTTTTTTTTCCTCTCTCGAAGCAATAATTAGCAACAAGAAGAATGAAAAAAAAGTTGGGGGGGGGGGGGGGGGGGGGGGGGGGGGGGTGGGTGGGGGTGGGGGGGGGTGGGTTGGGAATTTTCAACAATAAATACAAGTGCACACGTGAGATACTTAGGGGAGGAATGGAGGGAGAGTCAGGGAAAGAGGCCAACGTAACGTCGAGGGAGAAGTCCGTGCAGAAATTGGGCCCATTACAGATTGCAATGAGCAGTGCTTGCCCGTCCCGAGAATCAGGTCTTAACTTTTTTTGCACTAAACGATCCATTTATGCTTCTATAATTTATGTATCCACGATAATGTGTAAATCTTTTCTTATACTTATATAACCTCAATCATGGGACCAAAATTGTAAAGATAAAGACAGACCTCCAATCTAGTCGGCAATTAGCTCTTCCTCATTAACAAACTATGCCTGCTGGAGACTTATGACTTTTGCAAATAACTCTTAAAATCTTATTCTATGTAACAATAACAAATTGGATTGGTTTGCTAATTAATCATGCACCACTCCAATTCTGAAAATTTATAATACCTTCACCATATGAACTCTTCGACAGGAAATAAACAATTTATGCTAATCAAAAGATGAATTTATAGAAAAAGTAAGATAAATTAATGAATGATGAATTTCATGATATAAGATAGATTCACAATGTTTATATTAGGAAAAGTGGTTTTAGAATTTATTGAACTCATTACAACATAAATATCCCCGATAAAACATCATGATAATAATTTCAAGTGATTCATAAATTAACATCAGTCTATATGTTTAAATTCTTTTTCTTTGGACATTTCACCATATAAGAATTGTTATTGATCTCAATCATGGAACAAATCTTCTGAAGTCAAGACATTCTTCGAATCTACGTGATAATTGACTTCCACATTAACAAACCATCTTTAATGGAGGCTAGACTTTTGCAAAGACAAATATTATCCCTAAAATACTTTTCCCATTGAAACATAGCAAATTAAATTAGTTTGTTGGTCATACATACCAACTCCGATTGGGAAAATTTAGAATACCTTCATCATACAACTCTTTTTTTTTTGCCTCTAACAAGTACACAACTACCAATCCATAAATATATAATTCATACTACCAAGAGGTGAATCAATGGGCAAAAGGATCACAAGGAAAAGAGAAAAAAAGAACAAACTAATTCCATCAAATGAAATACAATGCACATCCTTAATAAGGGAGTTGTTCATGCCAAATTCTACTTGTAGAGATAATCTAGATTATGGTTTGGCTTTAAAACAAAAACATGTTAGTGGTGTTTACATCAAAAGCGTAATAGGATAAATCAACCTTAGCACATAATTATATTATATATGTCACGAATGTGAAATTACAATTTTATTATTGACTAATATAATTTGAATTATCCTAACACTTCCCTCAAGTTGAAGCATATATTACGTACTCCTAGCTTGTTACATATGTACTTCATTTGAACCCCTTGAAGTGACTTGGTGAATATATCAACAAGTTAGTCTTCTAACTTCACATAACATGTGTTGATTTCTTTACTCAACAGCTTTTCACGAACAAAGTGACAATCGATCTCAATGTGTTTTGTGCATTTATAAAATACTGAATTTGCTGCGATGTATAGAGCAGCTTGGTTATCATATATCAACTTCATTAGTTGTGATTGTGAAAACCTAAGTTCTTCTAGCAAATGCTTAAACCAAAGAAATCCACAAGTTGTGAATGTTGTAACACTTTGTTCTGACTCTATACTTGATCTTGCTACCACAATTCGCTTCTTACCCTTCCATGAAAGAAGATTACCACCAACAAACACATAACATCTTATGGTTGATCACCTATCTAATGGTGAACCCACCCAATCAACTTCTATGTATCCAATAACATTAACATGCCCATGGTCTTTATACAAAATACCTCAACCTGAAGATCCTTACAAATAATGTAAAATACGAATAAGAACATTCTAATGGCTAGTGTAAGGTGAACCTGTGAATTGGCTAACTACATTGACTACAAAGGATATATCAAGACGTGCCACAGTAAGATAATTAAGCTTGCCAACTAACCTTTTATATCTCTTTAGATCATCTAAAGCATCTCCTTCATTAAGTAAGAGCTTGGCATTAGATCCATGGGCGAATAAATCAGTTTTGCTCCAATCAAACCAATTTCAAACAATAGATCAAGCACATACTTCCGCTGAGAGAGATATATTCCTTGCTTGGATCGAGCAACTTTAATTCCAAGGAAATATTCCAAACTACCCTTGTCCTTAGTTCGGAATTTCTTATGTAAGAAATCTTTCAATTTCTCAATGCCTGAATGATCATCTCCTGAAATCATAATATCATCGACATATAAAACCAATATAATTTTCTTTACTACCACACTATCAATAAAATGCAGAATGATTTAAATTACATATATGAAGATAAAATTCAAACACGGCTTAACAAAATCTACTGAACCAAGCACGTAGAGATTGTTTAAGCGAAAAACTAACCCTATCTCTCCTTAAACAATAATACCTAGTGATGCTTCCATATATACCTCTTCTTCAAGATCATCATGAAGAAATGTATTTTTGATGTCTAGTTGATGCAGAGGTCAATGATAAGTAGTAGCAAGTGAGATTAAAAGATGTATCGAAGTTGACTTAGCTACTGGTGAAAAGATATCCTGATAATCAATACCATATGTTTGAGTATAGCCCTTAGGAATTAAACGTGTCTTTTGTCGATCAATAATACCATCAGGTAATGCTTTTATAAAGAAGACCCGTTGGCATCCAACTGTGGATTTACTAGCAAGAAGAGATGTAAGATCCCACAATTTACATCATCATTGACTCTAAAATCATTAAAATATTTATAATTCCAAATAATTTCAAATTACATATTTGTAACTATAGCAGCCACAAAAGTCTTATCTCAATTCTACGTGAATTTAACTGATGAAAAGAGTTTTCCACATCAATGCTAAAAAAATTATTCATTGTATCTAAAATGTTTCTCTTCAAAATCACTGAACTTCTATTACCATTAAACCAAGTACACACGACTATATTTCTTTTTCTATAGATCATCCCATGTCCTCTAATTTTCAGATGAAAAGTCTTCAATACTAGTGATATTCCCAAATCCTACTAACTGTTGTAACTAACAATATAACTGTTTATATGCTTACCACCTATACCTAAAAAAGATTTTAAAAAATGAGCAAGAGCCCAGTATGATATACTATAAACAAATACGTGTAATCAAGCAATCACACATTCACATGCATACATATCAATAATGCAACACTCAATAGTCAACATTTTATTATCTTTATTTTAAGCTAAGCTTGCAACATAGGGATAACTCAGTATCCCGCCATATGTAATATAATAAAACAATCTATGATGTTGAGTACTCTTAAATATTCACAACACCAAAATACCTAAATCTACCCAGATCATTTCCATACACAATTTTGCTTTGGGACAACGCCACATATAGATCATTGATTGCCCAAGAATAGTGTAGGTACTCCCTACCTACTACCAATAGCGACATACAACCAATGAACAAATTCTTATATTCAAATAGTCATTTAATCGATTTATGATTCTATCAAAAGCAAAAAAAAAAAAAAGCAACAAGCAACATATATACATACCTAAATCATAGACTTGTTGTGAAACTTTAAACCTTTGGAATCTAAGTAACAAAATAATTAGAGTATTTAGAATCGTACGCTCTTCAAAATTCATCTATAGATCATATTTCCCATTACATTTGCTCTGACCCAAACATCTATGATGCTTATATACATATTTAGTTTAGAGGTAAGAGATTAATTTAGAAAAATGAGAAATAGATAATTAATTTAATAATGATTAGATTTCAAGCTTTTAATGTAACCTTAAACCTTTATTTAAGGAGTCAAACAAGTTTCAAAGGTCTTTGTCAAGGAAAAAGTGAATTTTGAAAAGGCTATATTGTACACAAGTGTGAACACAACTTGTGTTCGACGTCATGTACTTCTGCACTAGTCTCAACACAACCTGTTTACTTAATCGTGTTGAGCACAAAATCAAGATTTTCATAATTTTTATTCACACGGGTTTAAACATGACGCATGTACTCAGTCTTGTTAAGCACAAAGTCAAAAATTAATGCACAACAGTGTTCAACACAATTGCAAAATACAACCAGGGTCATGTTAAACATAGACAAAGGGAAAAACACGTAAATTTGTGGATTCCAACCTTGTTTTTCTTGTTCCAAGCACCCAAAACCCAAAGTTAAACCTGGATGCAATCCTTTTATATGCTAGTTTGTCCATTTTAACAAATCTTACAATTAAAAAGTCAATACTTGCATTGAAAATCCTATTACTTTATTATGAAATCTATTAATCCTTTATTTTTCTCACTTTCCAAATCTTTTCCCTTAAAAATTTCTTAAAATTCCCCCCATAACTCATTCCTTCCTATAACAAATTACAAATGGTTACTTTTGATGGAAAAAGGTAAATAAAGAAAGAAGAGATTAACGCACTATTGAAATCTTTTACAAATCTTCGAGAATTATAAGCATTGATGGAAGAGGAAGAGATTCATTTTTTCTTTTAAATATAATACGAGGGTGAAAAAGTGAAGGCGGTTATTACTTTCTAACATTCTTATATATTCGATGACCCAATGTCTCTTTTTAAATTTGCATAGTATTTGTCCTTTTTACCCCCATTTTTGTTAAATTGCAATTACCCATTCATTATATTTTAATTGTATACGGTGTTTCAAAAGATTTTTTTGAAGTTATCATATCATATGTGCATCTGTTACATCATAATTGTCTTAAAAGTCAAAGGATGAAAGACTAAACTTAATTATCTAATGTTTACATCAAATCATATCACATGTAATAACACTTCAAGAAAACAACTGTAGAATCCAATATCTAATGACCATTCAGAACTATCAAAAATTGGAATTTTCTTCTAAACAGTGAAAAAAATTGTCCCTAAAACATGTATCGGTTCTATTAAACAAAAGAGTTTTTTTTTCTTTTTTAAATCTAGGTTATTGAAAGTGTCGTCTATAATTATGCAAATAAGTTAATACAATTCCATGATTGAGGCCATAATTCTTACATTGTAGCCTTGAATAGGATAGCTCTCACTTACCTAGATTATTAGCTAACCCATACTACTCATTTGTTATTTTGCAAAAGTAACCTATTGTGTGGGGGAGAGCACATGTCATAGCTTAATGAAGGGAATATTTTCCAATGTTACATATGTGTATACACACACAAAATCAAGTGAATTAACAACTATATACCATGCATGAACAAGCATATATGTACTTTAAATCTACCTAAAGTCTTGCAAATTTGCAAATAATCATAGAAGATTACAAATATTTCCCTGAATGGCGACCCCAATGGATACATTATAAACTTATTAAAGTATAATTTAACACCACTTAAACTTTTACTTTAGTTCTTTTTTGTTTTTTTAAGGAAAAAAAAAAAGAAGCAAATGTCTGAATTGAATTTAGAATGTGTTAAAATATATTTTACAGGCTTAAGAAAGGTATCAATGTCGAGACTAAACTTTACAGGGTTATATTTTGTTTTCCTTTATTACACTCCAAAAGGTACCCTAAATGTGGCAGTCTACCACGTACGGCATTAAAACTTAAGAATGACTTCCCGAAGTCATGCGAAAGTTTCAACACCATATGTAAGGCGTCTATCACAACAACAGGAGACTTCGATGGGA
Source organism: Combretum micranthum (assembly GCA_024138025.1). Classification (NCBI taxonomy): domain Eukaryota; kingdom Viridiplantae; phylum Streptophyta; class Magnoliopsida; order Myrtales; family Combretaceae; genus Combretum; species Combretum micranthum. The sequence continues at coordinate 638,039 of JAMXBD010000500.1, read as the reverse complement.
TGTGTAGTTCGAGATAGTAAATATAGCATACAAAAAATCTAGATAAATATCTAACTTCAATATTATAGGAATATGGTCCTTACATTATCTTAGGGGCTTTCCCTTGATAAATCTCCAAAGAAAAAAATATCAACTTAGTCTTTCGCATAAAGAAACAATACTAGAACAAAAATATTTTAAAATAAATCTATTCTAATATCTTCAAAAGGATTTCCCCTAAAAGCTTCTCAAAATATAATTCCACTCGAGTATATGAAATCTTCGGGCAAAAGAGATATCGATCATGTGTCAATAAAAGTCTATTGGAGTATAAGCTCAACTAGCTTAGTGAGAATATTTCTGGATTAAAGTACCCGTATCAATAAATTCGAACAAGTTATTAAATAAGCATATGGAATGCATCAAGCAAGTGAACAAACAATACATATGATCTACCAAAAATCATATGTTTGAATGGATTTACCCCTCCATTATGGGTTTGGTGTTTCGGGCTCTTTAAAACCCATTTTTGAAATCTGATGATATAGTTTATTTAGTGCTCCTACTTATTCATCCTGAAATAGTTCTTTCGGACTCCTATTCACTCATCCTTAAATAGTTCTTTCGGGTTCCTATCCATCCATCTTGCAAACTTACGGGTTCCCGCGAACCCCGCTATACTTTTGTCTCATTGAGCATAGTAGCTAATAAAATAAGACTAACTACATGATATGCATGAATCAATTAATATAACTCATAATATGTGATTAAGATAATTTAAAAGCGATCATAGAATTTGCAGACACTCCATCATGATAATAAAATACAATTTAATTAACAACAATTCATGTCTCGATATGCTTAGTATACTTTCAACCAATATTATTATGCATATTCCATTTTCGTCTTTTTCCTACTTTTAGTGCCTCTAGCTACAAGCATAAACAAGTACGTGATAGTAAAAGATAAACTCACTCAGCCATTTTTGCTACAATTCTTTAGTCGTAATAGTCCTCTGAATACGGATCCTCCCAAGCTTTGTTATCTAAATGAAAGAAATACCGAAATGGCTATTTCATGGAAGTTCTACTTGATCTTTCTAATTCTATTCTAGTATTGTGTTAAAATTCGAATAAAAGGAAATTCCAACTTAAAATGGACATAACTTGCTCATTTTAATTTGGAATTTCACATATTATATGTCATTTTCTACCTACTCGAAAAGATCTATCTATTTCTTAGGTTTTTTTTTTTATCAAAATGGGTCGTTTTGGTGTCGAAATAGAAGGTGACAAAACTGTGACGAAATTCCTAACTTTTAAAATATGATTTTTCAAACTTTTCTTTACCCAAAATTCCTTTTATATGGTTGAAAAAAAACCCTTTTGATACATAAATAGAATCATATTTTATGCATGATTCTATTAGTGCTGTTTCAACCATTATTTTTTGTAAAACGACTTGCCTTATGGCTTTGAAAAATTGGACTTTGAAAATTTTCTCTTTAAATGGTTTGAAAGAAATTACAAATTTCGGGTTATTATAAATAAGTATTTTTCTTTTATATTTTTATTTCCTAACTCTTCAAAGATAAATTAATTTCCAAAAATTTGGTATTTTAAGTTATCTACCAATTTTATTTCTCGTGATTGAAAAAAAATAAGGTTTTCAAAATTTTTCTCAAGTTGTTGGTGTTATCTAATATTTGGAGTTGTGTTAAATGTATGTTTTCCTCTCATTTTTATATTCTTCTACTTCTTTAGAAAATAAGTTTACCCTTTTGAAAACTTCACTTTCTTGGTAAATTCTATTTCTCTAAGTTGGTTTCTAAAATAGTAAGTTGATTTTATCTTGATTTGAAAAACTTGCTTTATTCTTAATATTTATTTAGTGGTGGCATAATCCTTATAGATATGTTTGTAAGAAAAGCTTTCATAATAAAGAATTATCAATATTACAACTTAGCAAAAATTTCATTTTAACTTTGAAAAAAGAATAACAATATTAAAAATTAAGTCTTGTAGAAGCTTACTTGATAAGTGATTTTCAAAGTCTATGATAAACTTATTTAAGTTTTATAAAAGATATGGTTGGGTTAAACTTAAGTTTGATGCTAAAAATTATATTTTTATGGAGTATCTAGTTCCTATTTATAAAAGAAATGAGTCCCTTTTTATTACTTGAAGAAATCTTCATTAATAATACTTTAAAATTTATGATTGGCTTGTCTAAGCTTTTGAAAAAAATAATACTTAGATTTTTTGTTGAAAAATCCTTTGTTAAGTGATAAGAAATTTAGTTTACTTTTCTTTGTTAACAAAAGAACTCATTTTTATTTTTATTAGGACAACAACATTCTAATCATGCATGAATATGATTATGTAGCAATAAAAAGGGTAAGAATAATATATAATAAGATAGAAAAAAATATAATAAGCAAATAAGCATAATAATATAGTCAAGTATTGGGAACCTTAGCTTCATCAAGATATCTCGGTCATGTATTGGGAGCTTTAGCTTCATCAAGGCTTCCCGAGACTAAGAATAGACTAGTCCCAAAAAGGAAAGAAAAGAAAGAGCAGTTTGACTTGACTAGTCTTTCATGCTCTAAGAAATATGTATATATAAATCTATTTACTAACATATTGGAGTTAAATTAGAACAATAATAACAACATAATAGTATAACAATAATAATGAAACAACACAATAATAAAATGAGATTTGTTCATGAAAAAGAACAAAATATGAACATAGTGTTGCTTCCATAACACTTATATGTTTAGGAAACGCACACCATGGTCATGTTAAGTTACATGACATGATAAATAAATATTCGTATGACTTTTTATTTAAGGTTTAATGGAGGATTTATGAAGAGATAAATGGATAGTGTGTTTGTTAGTGTTTGAGAGAGAATTGTTAGATAGAGAAGTTGAGAGGAAAATTTGGTAAAGTTTTGTTAAGGTTTGAGAATTATGTGTAAAGTGTGGAAGAGGAAAGGGATATTTATAGAGTTTTGGAGTGAAAATTAGATGTAATAAAATAAAATAAAAAGAAAAACAATTAGAGATGAGAGAGGGGGGGCCAGTGCACTCTTGAGAGGAGAGAGGGAGATTTTTGTTTCGTTTTGTATTTTTGTTAATGAAATGTAATAATTCGTAAGGTATGATGTGAATAAATTTATATTGAAAATGTAAAAGTGTAAGATTAGGTGTGTAGATTGTAAGAAGTAGGTTGTAAGAAAAAGTAGAGATAGTGAAATAGTAATACATAGCAAAAATAGTACTACAAATAGTAGACTAGACAAATAAAATACTGGTAGTAATAAAAATACGCGTAAACGAGCTATATCTGATATTTTTCGTTACCAAAAAATTACGAAACTGATATTTTCGAAATCCGTGTATTATTATGAGTCTTTTGGTATTATCAGAATATTTTTACTATTTCGGGCACTGGGACATGTTTTTCGAGAACATATCCCGTTTAAGCTTAAAACGAATCGAATTTTGACAAATCTGATCTTTTTAAGTTATCATATTTTATTCTAAACTATAATTCATCATTAACTTATTTATATTGTTCTCAGGTTTCGAGCGCATGATTGCCAGAGTTGAAACTGCTATATTGTCTTGATCTTAGTTGACTTTTGAAACTCTGGTTTGACTAAGGTTAGGATTTAATCCAACTTTACCTTAGAAATTAAAGGGTTTACATCCTCATATATTCTATTATCTAGTTGGTATGCATATATCATGAGAAATTCTATGATCCCATCTTTAATTTTGACAAGATCGGTCCCGTAGACTATCTAACAACTCACACCATACCTAATTGTGATCAAGTCACTAAAATAGTTAGTATTCCAATTACTATATTTATTTTTATAGTTAGATAACGAGACCGTAGAAGCTTCCATATATCATATATTAGATATATGATGCCATGTCACTAATAAATATTTTGTGCAATCCTTATATGTAAATGTTATTTTAATTTCTTTATAGTGCAATTAATTATATATGTAAATTTTATTTGTTAGAATTTTAAGCTCCTAGATTATATGGTAAATATAAGTAAACCCTAAGAATCGAAAGTCAAACTGAAATCCTAAAGTCAATCTAATTCTATATTAAGTTTAATGAATCTAGATTCGACAATCCCATACGAAAAACTTAAGAATAATAAAAATGAGATAATTTCGAATTATAGTTCAGAATTATATAAGAAAGCTTAAAAAGATTATATTCGCTAAAATTTAATTCGTTTCAAACCTGAACGGAATCAGTTTCTAAAATTAGGATCCCGACAAGTAAAATAGTAAAAATATTTCGATAATACCACTAGACTCTTAAAAATATAAGGATTTCAAAAATATCAGTTTTAGAATTTTTCAGTAACTAAAAATATCAGATATAGCTCGTTTACGCAAATTTTCTTTAGTATCGAAATTTTAATTGTCTAGTCTGCTATTTATAGTACTATCTACTATTCATTACTATTTCACTATCTCTACTTTTTCTAACAATATATTCTTACACTCTACAATACATATTTCTTATATTTACTTTTCCTATAAAACCTTACACATATCATATCTTACTTTTTAATTACTTTTCATTACAAAACAATAAAATTAATCAATTTTCCCCTCTCCTACAAGCATGGCCAGTGCCCCCCTTGTCCCTCTCCATCTATTTTTATTCCATTTTTATTTAATTTTAATTACACTAATTTTTACTCCAAAACTTCTTAAATACCCATTCCTTCCTTCATTCTTTTCTCACAATTTCTTACCTTAACAAAACTCTACCAAAATCACTTCTCTATTTTTCTCTCTACAATTTTTCTCTCAAACACTCTCTTTCTTTTCATCTCCATAAAACACCCATTTTTCTTTATGAAATTCTCTAAACACACTATCACCTACCTTAAGTAAAAGTTCTAAACCATCTTCTTACATATGTCATGCAACATTACATGACCATAATGTGTGTTCCCTAAGACCATAGTATTAAGGAAGCAATAATATATTCATGTTTTGTTTTTATTCATGCACAAAATTTTTTTATGTTATTATGTTATTTTATTGTTGTTATATTGTGATTATTGTTATTATTATTGCTCTAATCTAACTTCTATATGTTATTATATTTATTTATGTATATATATTTCTTAAAGCCTAAGTACTTACTAACCTAACATCTTATTATTATGCTTTTTTTTTTTCTTTTTAGGACTAGTCTATTCTTAGTCTTAGAAAGCCTTGATGAAGCTAAAGCCCCCAATACTTGACCTTATTATTATGATTATTTGCTTCTTATATCTCTCTCTATCTTATTATGTGATATTCTCATTTTTCTCATAACTACATATTCCTATTCATGCATGAACATATTGATTTTGTCTCAACAAAAAGGAAGAAGTTTTTCTTTAATAAAATGAGATTAAACTCTTTCTAAAATAAATTTTTGTCACTAGCAAGGATTTTTCCATCAAAGGACTTAAATATTATTTTTAATAAATTCTTTTAAAAACTTAGACAAGCTCCTCATGAAACTTAAGGTATCAACAAAGAGGATTTCTTCAAAGATTTAACTAAGTAGATACATACTCTCATTTCAAAATAATAACATGAAAATTTTAGTTTAAAAATTTAATGTTGATAATTTTTTATTATGAGAATTCTTCATAAAAACTTATTTATAGAGTTTGTAAGAATGTAAGTTTCTAAATGGTAAACTCATTTTCTTAGAAATAGGAGAACATAGAGATGATAAACTCAAAACATTAGATATTATCAACAACTTAAGAAGATTCTGAAATTTTTTTCTTTTCAAATAAGATTGGTAGGAAACTTAAAAGACCAAATTTTAAGGTTGAAATTATCTTTAAAGAGTTAGGAAATAAAATATAAAAGGAAAACGCTTATTTTTAATGACTCAAGGAATTACAGTTTTCTTTCAAACCATTTAAGGAGAAAATTTTCAAAGTACAACTTTTCAAACCTATAAAACAAGTTGTTTTATGAAAAATAATTGTTGAGATAATACCAATAAAGTCATGCATGAAATATGGGTCTCTTTATGTACCAAAAAGATTTTTCAACCACATACATATCTATATATTTGTTTAAGGATTTTTGAAAGAAGAAAAGTTTGAGAAATTGTGTTTTCAAAAGTTAGAAAATTCGTGGTGAATCTGTACCCTATTGTTCTAAGGCTTAAATAACCTTTTATGATAAAAATAACCTTAGAAATAGATAGATCTTTTCGAGTAGGAAAAATACGATATATTATATGTAAAATTTCGAGTTAAAATGAGCAAGTTATGACCATTAAAGTTAGAATTTCCTTAAAAATGAATTTTGACGAATTTAATAGGATAGAGTTAGAAAATTTAAGTAGAACTTGGATGAAATACTCATTTGGCTATTTCCTTTATTTAGGTAATGAGGACCAAGATCTTCTCTTTCTCGAGGATTACTTCGACTAATAGAGATCACCATGGCCAAGCGAGTTTTCCTTTACGTTTTATGTATTTACACATGTTCTTGTAGAATAGAACACTAGATATTAGGAAAAGATAAAAATTGATAAACATGTGGGTTATCATGAGAGCTATGTATGTAATTCGTTATGTGTGATCAATAAACGATAAGTATATCGGAGTTCAATTGGTTGATTAATATAAATTATCTCTATATATATTGTTGTATGTGCAAATATTGATTAATCGCCTTAAATGAATTAATGTCGGATCGAAAATCCCTTAAAACTAAATTGCTTATGCATATCACTTAGAATATCATCTTCACATTTTTGCTACTACTTCTCAGCGTAGGACCGAAAATATAAACTGCCTAGCTACATCTTGAGGATTTAAGACATTCGAAAAATACGACCTTATGGTGTAGCCTAGCTGGATCAATCGCTTTAGGTAAGGAAAGCTCGGGAAATAGTAATAAGGTTGATTGGAACTCCAAGACGGGCACAAATTTCAATGAGGTCGATTATGACCCATTTAAAGCATTTCCTAACCCAAAATGGAGGGGTAAATCCATTATATATACGAAACCAGATAGTCGTATGTATTGTTTGATCATATGGTTGTTTGCATTTCATATGATTGTTTTATGGATTTGCTTGAATGTTTGTTATGAGTACTCTTGCGTAAGGATTATCTCACTAAGCTAGTTATGCTTATTCCCTAATAGGTTTCTGATGTTGCAGGATCATTATTTTGTACCCGAAACCACCTTGACCATCCGAGTAGAACGTATGCTTTTGGGAAGTTTTTGGAGGAATTCTATTTGAAGACTTAGATTAAGTTTCCTCTAAAATCTTCTAGTTTTAGTTATTTGTCTTAGTAAGACTATGTTATTATGAAGATTTATCAGGAAATTCTCGTAGAAGTTGTAAGACCCTTTTATTTTGATGAATCATAATCATATTGCTTGAATGTTTCGCTGCCATTATATTAAAATGCATAACTCTACCGGTCTCTCTTTGTTGTGAGCATACGCCTTGTACCAATATGAAAGCTTTCGAGTTACTAAGGTAGTTATTCTCAAGTTTTAATATTATGTAGAGTGGGCTGTCACGTTTATGGTACTCATTATGGCATGACAAGATTAGTTTTGGAAGATATTTATTTTCTTTAGAAAGTATGAACTTTCTATCATTTGAATAAAATTACATCAACTTATTAGGGATCAAGTGGTCTCATGCATATTCTTAGGGATACAATTGGAGTATGTTTAAAATGGGTTATATAAGACCCAAACCTAACCCGCGATCCTATAAGGTCATCCAAACCTATTCCATAGGGCTTTCTATGCATTATCTAAACCCACTCCTGTAGGGTTATGGTCCTAACCCGCCTTAAACACCCTCACCCCCCCCCCCCCCCCCCCCCAAACAAGTTTCATCTTTACTCTTTTTTCTTCTTTTTGCCCTTTATCATTCTTTTTGTTTTATTATTTTTTCTGTGAAACAAAAAACAATTATTTTACTATTTTTTACATGAAATGTAAAGTTATGGCTTCCAAAAAATAGCAAAACACAGATGAATAAATCGATCTTTCTCATAGGAAATATTTTCACGTCTTTCATATACATTTTCCAAAAATAATAGACCACCAAAAGAAATTGAATGTTAGCCTATTACCATCACATTCTATTTTGAGTTGTTACTAAAGGACACTAAATATTTTATTTTAACAAATATGATGAATAGAGAAAAGTTAAAAAAACAAAAGATCATTTACAGAACAAACTCGTCCTTAGATTTAAACTTGAGAAGGTCACACAGTATTGGAACCTGCTGCAAAGAAGTAACATTATAGTTCATTTCTTAGTTCATATAAATCATGGAGGACTTAAGGGACATGTTTCATGTTGCTAACCTAGATTTTTTTTTTTTTGTACAAAGATAAAATTAAAACCTAAAGATCTTTTTTTTTTTAATTTGAGTTGTATTATTTTTATTTTTTATTAATTTCAACGGTTTGGGTTTTCTGTTAAGCTATAGCTATGACTTGTGATCAAACCCGCGACCTTATAGGTCCATTTTGGGTTGCCCAACAGGGTTTTTAGCGATTCAAATGGATTGGATACTTTATATTGACTCACTCAATTGCATCATATCCAAAAAACCCCATAGGGTTTAGATGTGTTTTGCGACATTTAATAAGGCAATAGGAAGTACTCAAGCTTTATGAAATCATCTCAAGCTTACCTATTGCATCTCTATTTATTTTAAGTTTTTAGTTGATGTCTTCAAATCGTTTAAACCACTATGACACATCCAATGGGTCGACCTAAGTGTGCAACAAATTAGACTAGGTATAGGGAGCATAGGTATCATAGTTGACCATCAACGTAACCTTATTATGAAAGCATTACCCTATGTTTGATAAGTGGGAAAGAACTGGGAGGGAAAGAATATGAAAGGAAAGAATTAACAAGGAAAGAAAATGAAAAGAACAATTATAAGATCCTTTGTTAGGATTGGGAGGAAAAGAAAATAAAAGGAAATTTAGTAGTATAACTTTTAATTTTGTTAAAAATACCATAAAATCCCTTATGTTTCAAAATTGTGCATTTGTTTCAAGGGTTTAATTGTTTTTCATTTAAATTTCCTCTCATATATCTCCATTTAGAAAATATTATTTAATTTTTCAAATATGAGGAAAGTAAAATTTTCCCTTCCAATTTCTCCCCTCCTTTTTTCCTTCCTTCATCCAAACATAGTGGTGGAAAGAATGGGGAGGAAAAGGACTTGGAGAGGAAATTATTCCTTTAACTTGTTTGGAAAAGCAGACAAAGTGAAAAGGAGGAAATTTTTATGCAAATTCTTCCATATCCCAAAAAAAAATAATTCTCTCCAAAATGAAGATAATTTAGAAGGAAAATATATCCAATGACTTAAATGCCCTTAACAAGAAAAAATATTTGCACATTTTAAGGATGTTTTGGGTATTTTAACAAATTTTAAATAAATATCTAACTAACTTTCTTTCCACAATCCTTCCTTCTTCTTTCCATCTTATCCAAACAAATATTTTACCTCTATTTTCTTTCATTTCCACTTCTTTTCTCTCATTTTCTTTCCTTTTAATTTCTTTCCGTAGTGTTAGTGTCTCACGACCAGCACCCTTCTTCTAAGCCATGTCAGTATTGGTAATGTTCAAATTTCCACATGTTTTGGTAAATGTTTTATGTTTTGATCTTCTTTTCAATTAGTTGACTTTAATTCCAAAGATAGGACATGATCATTTCATCGTGTTATGTAGATAATTAAAAGCTAATTATATTAAATATTGGGCTTGGCTTTTTTAGGCTGAATGATAGGGCTTACAAAGTCTAGTCCTCATTGGGATAATCAAAAGAGATTTGGCATGGTACATTTAGAGTAAAGCCTATTAGCTCGGTTTGTTTGTCATCTAAGTTTTCATAATATAGCTCATGCATTAAAAGGAACTCATTTTAGTCATCAATTGTCAACATGGTCTGACTAGTGATATTGATGGCTAAGCTCCATAAATAGCCTAAGTCCCTCCTTATCTAAGAGATCCAAAAATTTGATAGAAGTACTCACCTTGTTGAAATTTTGTCTCAAAAGATCAAACAATTACTCATTATTACTAGTAGAGTTTGATACTTGATAACTCCTCTACCTGTCACAAGTGCATTTGAGATGATCAAAATTGCTTACTCCTCTCTCCTATTCCATTTCTCTCATAATAATTTTTAAGCGTCATTGTGTGTTGCTCCTCATAAATCACCTATAAGGCAATATTTAAGCAGCATGCATGTGACTACTCCACTCAAATCAATACATATAAATATTTATTGATTAAAGTAAATAAATAATTACAAAGAAAAATAAAATGAAGTTGCTTCTCTTATATTACCTTCAACTTTTGAATATTTTACTACATGTTAGTCATCCAAAGCTGAAATAAATACAAAAGAAAAAAATGTTCCTTGTCCTTTTATTTGTTGGTCAAACAAAGCAAACATACTATTATAAGCTTACCTTTTACTCTATTGTAAATATATATTTTCACATTATACATGAGCTATGCTTATGATTGGCGGATTTAGTAAGCCTATTGAATAGAACTTGTAAAATATATACTTTGAGGGGATTAAATTAATCCACATATTTGTACAAGGCAAAATAACAAATTGACACTTATGAATCAAGATAACAATTATAATTTTGGTAATGCTTTTTCTTCTTACAAGTATATGATTTAATTGAATTTGATACTTTTACACATATATGTTACTTATATTTGAAATTTTAATGACTCCAACTTGCCCCTTTAATCCATAACCTCTAATCTTTTCCGGATCAACACCCAATCCTGCTCTAACAATCTTGAAAGACCGTTTAAGGAATTGCTATACCTTGAGAAACCTTCACCTAGTGGTGATGAGGCTCTTAAAAAGAGGTTCAATATTAGGATTTAATTAACGTTTTGGAAGGTCAACAAACCTAGATGATCTAAATAGTTATGTACTCATTACCCATGGTTTCGATTTAGAGAATGTGCAAAATAAACCGAAAGCATAGCATCAAAAAAGATTTCGATGAAGTGATAACATATTAAGTGCATTGCTGTAATACTAGATACGACTTGATCGGTACATTTCCTTGACAAGCAATATATCCAATAAAAGTACTAAGATTCCATATTTTAGTCATATGAGAACCTATGAAGATATTGTTAACCAACATTGGAATAACACTAGAATAGAAAATACATCACATGTATACACAAAATTTGTGCAGACAAAAGGTCATAATAACATTACAAGGGATGTCCCCTCTCGCTCATAACCAATTCCCATGGGTCGATATGACTGCTCTAATAGCTTATCTATCACTCATCTTAAACCCACGGCCTGTTTTCTTTTTTCCTATAGTTCGTTCTCAAAATGCCAAAGCTCTTGAAGCTGGCAATAGAAAATCAACTCTTCATGAACAAGCATTTTATTTGGAAAGTAATATGAATGGAGCTCCTAGGTCATGTTTCCTTTTTCATCCTTTTCCCCTTGGTCTAATCACATTTGGAAGGCCTTGACGCATGTGTCTTAAAGCAGTAAGGGCAACTCCATGTCATGGAAACACCAACCCGCAGCAGAGTAGGGGGGTCTCGCACGCTCCAATATATCTTTCATGCCATCAATTATGCAACGATGGGGCTGTCATGGATGATGGAGAAACTGGTTATAACCCCACTTGCCCCACCAAGATCCACATGGGCTTCTTTATCAACATTTTAACCAGGTGGGCTGCATATACCAAATGCCTATTCTTTATTCATACTGGCATCAAGTACCGCGGTTAGCTTATATACTAATTTAAGCATAATGCTTAGAAAATATAGAGCATAAATTGCTAAAGCACCTAAAGGTTTGAGTACCAAGATCAATCACACAAAAGTACTGACAGCAATGGCACTCAGAATGGTAAACTGCAAAGGTATCTACAGTACATTTGATGATTTTTTTTTTTTCTTTTTTTGGGTTAATTTACATTTGATAATTTTAACGCTTAAATAAAGATAAACAGACATAAGTCTAGTCAATACATTGTGATTCTTTCCACTGCTTTATGGTTGGGAACTAACTTCCTATGCAGGAGGCCATCTCAATATAAACTACTGTTCTACCAAATCTATTAGATCGTGTTCGTCAGATCTAAACTAATATAATTTAGTTCTTTACGGGGCTGACTGTAAATTTCTCTTCTGGCTGCTTTTGCCACAGATAGAATGAAGCCTCTATCCATTGTGGATTGACTAGAAATTTCCCCTCTTTTACAGCCCATCGAGACTTCTCTGTTCCTGGATCAGTAGCAACCACATGTGTTACATTAGAATCAATATCTACCAAGCATGTTGCTCCCAATTGATCCGCCATCCTCCACAAATGGTGATTATCTGCAGCAAATCCTATGGGGAAAACACGACTGAACAGTATTGTACAATCCCTTAGTACTTTCCCTCGCACCACCTTCAATACCTGGATGGATTGTTATAGAAAAGTAAACGAAAATATTCATCATGCTAACCTCTATCAATTGTAAAGCAAGATCAAATTTTGTCTAGAAAACATCCAATAAAACTATTCGGGCAGCAACGCTAACATTTAAATCAACATTTCAACCCACACCCATTTCTTCTTCTCAAACCTCTTCACACTTTTATGAGCACCAAAACACTTTATACAAGCCAAAGGCAACCTAAGCAGCTGGTTTAAAAAAAAAAAAAGCCAAAATAGCACAGCAAAGAATGGTGCAACTTGTTCTAGCTCATATCTCTATCATCAAGCGTAAGGCAAACAGCCAAGATATAAAAACAAACAAACATATAAATAAATAAAACACAACAAAAACAACAACAAATTTTATCCATATGAAATTCATTCATTTATCAACAATATCTTGGACTTAGGATCAAATTCACCTCAAGTGTAACCCAAGTTACTTAGATATATCCAAAGCATGTATGACACACATTAATTAATTTTATCCAAGTTTCTGAACCCGGTTGTGGAGAAACTAATAAAATGTGCCCTGTGTAGAGCAACGAACTATGACAATGACAATCCTTTTATGCATGATTACAAGAAGACAACAAGAATGAGACATCCTAAACAAGGTGATAACAGGAAGGCATTAGACATTCACCTGCCTTACATCTCTGCCTGCAAGGTCATCCTTAAGTTCCTGCATGATATACAGTATATACATAAGAACTTAGAAAAATTATTGTGACAGTTAAAAATATACAAAGAATAAAAGTCCGTACATAAAAAAATATGGTGTGTATTTGCCGTAGAACATTAAGAACAGTTGCAAGAGCTCCTTCAGATTCACTTTCATCACTCTTTAATTGAGAGAGCGATCTGTATGCAAAGCCATACTGCTTACAACTGGAAGCAAAATAGTGGTACCTTTCCATCAAAATTAAATTTTCCTTATGCTTTGTCCATGCCTGTTTAAATGGAGAAATAACTTTGAGATGAACCATATAAGATAGTAACTAAAGGAAAAGAAAGCAACCAATGAAAAAAGTAAAATAAATTAAAGAGAAAAAGAAAAATGAGGGGATCTGCTTGGACTGAAAAATTGACATTATGAATGGAAAGACAGTATACGAATTCAATGTGCAACAACACATACATTTTCTGTATCATCCAGGATTAGCACAGCACTTTCTTGCCCAAGAAACACATCAAGGCCTTTCTGATGCTTTTGTGTGCCATCATCTCTAGAGATTACTCTTGCATGAAAATAATCTCCACTAGGATCAAGCAACTTAGCCATTTCCAGGGCATAAGACCGATCACCCATCGTGTATATATACATCTCAAACATTTCACTTGCTTCTTTCAAAAACGTGCGCACAAAGGGCCTCAACTTGGTCATCATGTGCATGTGCTCCAACATGAAAAGGTTGTCTTTAGAAACATCTGTGCATTTTGTTATAAGATTAGCAAACTCAGAATAAATATAATAAAGAAAATCATGATGCATACATAATCTTTAAAAAAATGATGTGACAAAACAAAAAAGAAATTGAGAATATCGCCCATGACCAGCATACATACCTAAATTATTTGTTGCATGCAAATTCTAAATCAAAAAACTCATTGAAACCCATGAAAAATATATGAATACCTTGCCGAGAGTCAGCTTGACTTTTCAAGTAATCCTCCTCTGAAGTCATGTCTAAAAGTAAAGTTGAATTGAGCAACGTGTGGTCCAAATCAAGGATCAAATACAACTTCTTACGACATAATAAATTCTTGATGTCCGAATTGCGTAATCGAACAATTTCATCATTAGCAAGTCGTAGGCCCTACAAACAATTTTGCAGCTCTTAATAAAAAAAAAAGTCCTATAAAAAACTACATACAGCTGAAGAGACAAATGAGTAAGAACAAAGAAACTTTTTAAGAAAAAAATAAATAAATATATAAGATGGAACAATGAAAAATACTAATCTAAAACCAATTTCCATCTCCTGGCACACTAAAAAATTTTCATGTAAAAAACACACCTTGTGTATATAGCCAAATGTTACACCAGACTCATCACTCACTCTTTGCCCACACTTTATACACATATCCCCAAAAGAACCAGGATGTTGACAAGCATCCAGCTCGATAGATGTTTCTGCATAATATAGTATATCAAATACAGTGCATCAACAAAATCAAAATTTAACAATCTCTTTAAAATAAATGAATATATAGAATCAATCATGTCCAGCAGCAGCACAGAAGTATCATTTCCCCTTTATGTGACAGACTATAGGGCTAGGCCATGCACATTTTTGCACCCGTCACTTTTAGGCAATGTAAAAGCTTAAGGCATAATTATTTTGACAATCTTGAACTTGTCATAAGATCTCTTATCAGAGTCTTCATGCTTGGTACATTGAACAGGGTATTTAATCATACGGGAGAATACCTTCTGAATCTTTAGCTTGTGATCTGCCAGAGTTAATATTTTCACTGTATTGGTAACATCAATAATTTTGGGTAACATCAATAATTTTGATGGTTGACATGAAATTTGATTTTTTTCCATTGCATAGAAATACCCTCAGCAATATATACCAAAATTTATGTTTGAATACAATTCCAAGAATTATCCACTTTCGGCTTGTAAAAGATATCATATAATCAATCAAAAGTTGTATACAGCACAGAGAACTGAACATAGTTGTCAAAATCCTCATTTGACTTCTAAAACCCTACAATTTTATGATTCTTCAACCCATAAAGAATCCCTTTTTTAAAATAAAATTGAGTAAGACCCCAATTTGAAACCTTCAAATTGGTAAAATCCCAATTTTTATTCCCAATTCTAATGATTATACAATTTTTCATAGTTTTAGCTCTCTTGCATCATGACATTGATCCTGTTGAAGATGAAGTATGAATAGATATTTAAAAGACCTGGAGTTAGGAGATATTATTGGTAGTGGTACCAACAACGATGTAGCCAATAATGATGATTAGGACAGCAATGATGATGGGAGAGGTAGCTGCAGTTTTGCTTGTGACAAAGCAGCTAGAGATTTGTTTTAGTTTTGATTTTTGTCATAATGTTTTATATCAGTACTACTATTTAGATCATAGCTTTATAGATTGGCATAAGGGTTTATGTGTGATTATTTATATTAAACTTATGTTATGATCAGAATGATGATTCATTTCTTTACTTTTATCAAATATTTCATTTTTTTTTTAATCGACTACTGTAAGTATTCTTACAGTTTTTAAACCTAGTTTACACGAAATGTAGAATCCTACGATTCTACGATTCAATTCCACGATCTAATTTTATAGATCCTCTGACAATTGTAGGTAGAATCCCCACTCTGACATCATGGAACTGAAAGCGACTTGTGTTACAGCATTACAAAGTACAAAATAATTTGTACTGCTCTGTTGACGACTTCTTCAAAGATCAATCTCTGTTTGCTATTTACTTTTCCAAAGAAATGGACTAAGTGTCAGTAGGATAACATGAACCACATAGACTAAACCACATAAAATGGAAACCAATCAGACACCTTTGAGCGCTTAACTGAACCTTTTAGCATTTTGCAGTGCATGCAAGCTTGGGGCATAGAATTAGGAAGTAAATAGAAGAGACCATGAAGGTTACGAGGTAAGAACTTCAATGTCACATTTGTCATCACAGGACAATCAAAGAATTAAAAATTCTTATCATTTACACTCAATGTTACATCTCCTTATTTTCCTCTCCCAGCAATCACATTTACCAGTATTGTATTTGTCTATACAGTCAAACTATTGCTGTTTCATTTTATTTTCCCCCTGCCTTGGTCCATTATGCCCTAATACTTTACAGTCCATTCTGTTGTTGATATGTATATCTAGTTTTTATGCCTAGACCTCTTGAGTGAATCTTAAGAAGATGCATCTTACTATACTTTATTTTTAGAATGTTAAGTGATTGGAAAGAAGAGTTCATACAAGCAAGAACATACAAATTACTTAGTCACCAAGTCTTTTGACAAATCCAAGACTTAAAGCAACTAGTATGCCAAAAAGCACTTGCACCACACTCCTTCCAAATTACTTCATAGTTAAGCCAATTTCAAATTTCTTTTTCTTTTCTTTCTTTTCTTTCCTTTCCTTTGTTTTCCCCCCCTTTTTGTCTGTATCTTACTGTATATGTTATGTGTCCACAACTTGGCATGTGGAAATTAATGTGTATCTCAACCATTTATCTTCATTATTATGGTGAATATGGTTGAAAAATCAGAGTTAAAAGTTCACGTATTTTTAAGACGAGATTTAAAAAATGTATCTTTTCTTTATTGAAATTTGAAATTTTGATTGCCCTTTTGTAAAACTTGCTAAAGTAAATAAATCCAACTTTACAGAGAATTGTTAGGTATTAAATTTTAGAGAAGGGTACATATACACTAATACTTTCTTCTCTTTGGTGTCTTATTTAGGTAAACACGGTTTACAAATGGTCCTAGAAATACCAAAAAGACGAAAATAAGATGAACTAAAGTTACAATATTCATATAACTATAATTCAACCGAAAGTGTTGATATAATTATTAGGGTTAATATCACAGATAGTAACTGAACTTTTACGAAATGTGCAATTAAATATTTTAAGTTTAAATAAGTTAATCAACTACCTCATCAAAGTTTTCATGCACACAAACACTGCCTAACATTACTGCGTTTGCTCCGTTTGATTAGCAGGCACGGCAAGCCAGTAGCCAAGCAACACATATTCAGTTTATTTGAAATGACCACGTCATGTCAGTTAATGAAAACAGACTAAGAAGAAGAGTGGAAATTGTAAATTAAAAATAAAAACCAATCTTAACCAGAGTTAGAAGTTAGAAGCTGAGAAAGAGAGAGAGTCAGAGGTAACTCAAAAGCAGAGGTCTAAAGAGAGAGAAGGAAAGGGTGAGAAAATTGGAACCCTAACAATGCACATTAAAAGCGAATAGAAACCCTAAGCTAGTGAAGGCATGGATGTACTGCCAGACTTCACCATCATCGCTCTCCTTATGCCCCTCCTTTACTGCACATGAACTCACCCAGTCATTTACAAATGCAACAGCTTAACAATTAAATGTACTCAAACAATCAATCAATCAAACATGATACAATGGACGCAACAACTAGCTCTCACACTTCACCTAAATAATTCATGATATTAAGCTAGAATCAATAGGCACGATGTAAAGAAAATGTTACACTCACATTAGGAATAGGGTTTGCATAGCTTTCCCAATGCCTTGATCCTCCACAATTGACTTCAGCCTTCCGCACAAACATTCGAGATTAGGGTTTCCAAGGACGGGCTTGAAATCTTAGCGATTAGGGTTCAAGTAATCCCTCTCCCACTTTAATGGGCTTCTTCTTTCACAGTTCCTCTACTGCTTTTTACATGTCAATCTACTCTTTCTTCACTCAACCAGAGTCGGTGCTTTTCTCTCTCCTTAACTCTTTTACATTTTTGTCCCTTTTTTTTTTTTCCTTTTTATAATTTCCACTCTTGTTTCTAGTCTATTTTACAAGAACTGACATGGCATGGTCATTTTAAATGAACTGAACATATGTCACTTGGCTATATGGCTCACTGTACCAGCTATCAAACAGAGCAAAATGAAATGGAGTTATGTCAAGTAGTGTTTGTGTGTACAAAAACCTTGATTAGATATTGACTAGTTCAAACTTCAGATGGTTAATTGCATCTTTTGCAAAAGTTTAGGTAACATCCGTGACATTAACCCTAATTATCATCACACAGGAATATTAAGTCCACAAGGTTCCATGGCTAACTACGCAAGCTAGAGTAAAAACAATTCTATGACTACCAACAATATACAAGAGAAAATTCATGTTGAGCATCAATGAGAACAAAAATCAAACATAAAAGCAAAGGTTGATTGGACTATAGATCTAAAGAAGAAAGAGGCATGAGCATCATTGATTTGGTTACATGGAATAGAGCGACACAACTCAAGCACATCTCAAATTTTGCTAGGACACCAAAGACTCACTTTGGCCTTCATGGGTTCAATCGGAACTTATCAAACAAAAAAATTTTGGTTAGTGAGAGCCCTTGTTATGGCATCGTGGTCTTGGAAGAAGACATTGCAACTATGGCCAGCTGCTCATACTTTACTTAAGTTGGAAGTGGAAACTGGAAAAAGCATCTTCCTAAGGTATGATGAATGGCATCCTAAAGGAGTATTGATGGAGTGGTTGGGGGAAAGAGCTATTTACACCATAGGTATACCCAAGGAAGCACACCTTTGTTGAGAGGGGTTCAACATACTATAGGGCGAGGGGAGAAAATTGTTTAGAAGAACAAGTCATCATGAATTTTCCATAAAGGAAGTTTTTAACCTCATCTGACCATGTGGAGAGAAGGTGTCATGGTTTAGACGGCTATGGTTTAGAAAGATTGCCCCTAGAAGATGGTTGTTCCTTTGGCATAAAGCAAACCAAAGGTTTGTTTGTTACTATGGACAGATTAGTCCATTAAGGGGTCACATCCCAAAACTATTGTCTTCTATGCAAAAGGGAGGAGGAATCTCATAACACTCCCTTCCTCAAATACTCCATTCTGTAAAATATGGCAATATGAGGGGGTTGTTTCCTGTAAATGGACTTAAACCTGCTGATGCATTGATCTTTGTAATTGGTCTCGTGTATTGGGCCTAGATTGTCACCGAAATGGATGATTATTACTAGGTTAATCGTATATTGGACATAGACAGAGAGGAATGAGAAATAGCTGGCAGCTAGTTCTCGAATTCCGATACTAGTGTCTCACATCATTCTTTGCAAATTTCTGCTATAGATAATACTGCTATGTCGTATAATGCCGAGATCTTGATCTTAACACCCATATTTTTTGTTAGGTGTTCTGCTTGAGGTTTTAGGTCTCTCCTGTCAAGTTTTTGTGCACCTTTCTTAAATTTATGTAAAATTTTAAATGAAATCTGACATTTTAACAGCATCTGAAACACACAACATGACAATATGAAGCAAACCAACACAAACTAATGAATCTAAAATTGTCAACATAGACGGTCAATCCATGGGGGAATTAACGGTTGCAACATAATATTAGCACATTTAACATCCTACACAAACCAAAGTTTATATATTCAAAACATCTGTTCAAGAGAATATTCTCCAAATGTAGATGGAAATGCCATTTGCTATAGATAAATAACAATGCATGTAGGAACAATCAATAGGCTACAAGTTAGTCATATTGATGGAACTAGAAAAACAAAATGCTGTTGCAAATTTATCAAAGTATTACCACTTAATCACAGAAACAAAAGTAAGGCCCCATAATTTATGAAAAAGTAAGGCCCCATTTGTTCAAAGAAATTCCCTTTATAACAGATAATGTTTTTCACTAAAAACATTTTCTCCAAAATGACGTGTTTTAAACATGTAAATTTTTTCATTTTAATGTTTGATATAAATTTTATATAAGTAGTCTAACCTAGATCAAATATTGTCAAAATATTACCATAAGAACCTTTAATGTAAAAGTAAATCCATAGAATGTAAATGAATTTTAATATTTATAATCACAACATCACTATAGATTAAGTAAAATGATATGCGTTTCAAGCCCCATCGACAAAACTAAAGTCTTTTCATGCTTAAAATATGATATATAAGTCAATTCCAATAAGAACCAAATAGAATTCACATTCTCAGAGTTAGAATGTTTGTCGACTAATAGAAAGCATAAGTCATTTCCCAAGAAAATACTAATGTTTCCTTTTTAACAGAAGAATGTTCCCCCCCAAATCCTTATCAAGGAAACATGTTTTATACTTAAAGAAAAACTATTTTTATCTTAACAGCAAAAGAAAATAAGTAAATTGTTTTTCGAATAATATTATTACTAAAATAGATGAAGCTGAAGAGTTTAATGAGTAATGAACACCATATTTTAAGAAAAGCACATTCATAAGAGTTGTCGAAGCAAACAGAAAACAACATGACGGCAATATAAAACTGAAGAGACTTAGATAACAATGCATGCTGGCATAAAGATAAACAAGTTTTTTTTCCCCAGATATTTAAAAAAAAAAAATCCATCATTACATACCCACAGAAATAAAAAACAAAAAAAACTCTTACCTAAGCTCTTTTCCACATATTCCTGAGACGTTGACTCCAGTACTTCCTCTGAACTTTGTAGGGTTTCCACCTTGCATCTTTTTATCCTAGTGTTTGACAAAATAATTGCAATTTACCAATATACATGCTGATATTAGACTAGAAAGAATGACAAAGCCATCAACTGATACATATTGGAGCTGCTCCAAGCGCTACCTGTCCTTTTCAAGATCGTCATCATCCTCAGCTTCTTCATCTGACGATGAACTAGAAGCACCAGAAGCCAAATGTGTATCAAGATAGGCAGCAAAGTCGTCGCTGCTAGATGAATTTACAGGGGAGTCTGTCACAAGACTCATCTAAAGCACTGCAAAGGCAAAAAAAAAAAAAAAAAAATTGCACATGATTAGAATTGCATCACCATGAAAGAAATGAGATATGAAAAGACAACCACAAAAGGTTAAGGAAAAAACTACAATGATAGTACAAGCTGGTCATGACTTACAACAATATTGTATATGGGTAAATAAAATTCTTATTTAAATAATGCCTTAGTGATTGTGATTGCACAGGCTAACTGCAATAAGAATAGACATGGTCACAGCAATAAATTTCCGATCCTCACATAAGATAACTTTGTATGTGACACAATCCAGTTGCCTTCTTCCTTCTAGGAGAAACCTAATTGCATGGCAATTACCAGATAGAAAAATCAATGGTTCTCTTATTATATAAAAATAAACCCACGTTGTTCCCCCCCCCCCCCCCCCCCAGAATAGTAAATTTTAGATTAATGAAAAGAAAAAGTAGCAACAGCACCACCACAGACATTGTTATGATCTAGGGTTCGCATATAGTAAAAGATGGAAACCTTAGAAGAAATTACAATAAAGATGCAAACTTTTAATAAGAATCAGGAGTGATTGTTATTAATAGAACAGAAGAAAAGAACAACAAATACAATTGCTCACGAGCTCTTGGAGAACAAACTTGCTCCCCAATTCTCTCTCAACGAGAACCTCAAGTGAACTAACCAATTTCTGATCAACTTTCTCTAACTCTTCCACAAGTCATTGACAAGTAAAATTTAGCTTCATCTGTTTAACATACAATTGAAAATTGATTAAGACAACATAACAAGTGATTCGTGCAAAACCAAATGCCATGCGGAGATGATAAAAGCAGAGTAAGTTGCTTACTGGTTGAGGAATGCAACGAAAATCAAATTCGCGTGCCCGCCGAACTGGTGTTTCGCCGGAGAGGGAGCAAAAAGAGCGGAGATGGGGTCAGGGGGTTGCTGTTCGTGATCCCTAGGGTTCAGGTCTTGGGATCTGATGGCTGCGGGTTCACGGGCTCAATGGCACTTGTGGCCTGTGCGAGAACTGGGATGTTTTAATTGGGCGGTCACGTTAGGATTTAAGGGGAAATAGGAGTATAGGACCAGAGCAGAGAAGAAAGGATACCATTATTTAATACTGTTGACCGATCAAAGACCGAACGGAATAAAACCGAACTGCAAAATATGATTTTATATTTTAGTTTGGTATAATATATTTTATATAATACATCATTCAATGTATTATATATCTAATAATATTAAATAAATAATTTTTTACTCATCTCAAAACTTTTCTAATATGCTTTTTTATTTTATTAATTTTTAATTTTTCGTAAAACTAGTAGACATGCACCAAATTAAAATAAAACTATATAATTGTTTAGAATACACATAATCATTTTAATGGTACAATAGAAATTAAAATATGTTATAAGGAAAGAATATTATAAACAAACAAAGAATTAATGCAAGAGAATGATTTTTCTTAATTAGTGTTATAGATTTATTGAAAGTATATGTTATTTTAAACTCGTATTGAAATTTTTTTTAAGACAGGATAATATGTATATCTGAAATCATTAAATACACGATTTAATATAATGATAAATAACTTTAATTCTTGCATAACATTCTTCAATCTAAACATCTTTTTTTTTTTCCTTACTTGGGAACACAAATGACTAGTAATATTATTTATTAGAACTAAATGATTTCAAAAACGGTTTAAAACGAACAAAACCATATTTGAAATGGTCCGGTTTAAGACCTTGAACCGTTAAAAACAATTCAATTTATTAAGGGTTTGAACCAAATTGGTTTAAATACAGTTCGATTCGGTTCAACCCTTAAACCAAACCATGAACACCTCGAATAAAAACCCTTTTTAAATAGAGGCTTGGATATTTTATTAGATTTGTAGTCACATTGTATATTATTTTCTTAAATAATTTAAAATTTTATTAATGTATTTTTATCAATTTTAACAAATATATTTATAATGTATTATTATAATTACCCAATTTTTTTAAGATCAATTTTGCATAACTTTACATTGGTTGTATATAGATATATAAGTTAGCTCAAAAAGTATTTCAAGTTTAATATTTTTTTATAAGAAAGGATAAATATAATAGAATAATTAACAAAAATTTTCATTTTGCTTCATTTTCTCCCTAATTGAAAGTAAAAATGAGTAGTAAAGGAAAAGAAAAATAAAAGCATATTAGTTATTAGTAAAAACCAAATGAGATGTAATGTATAAAAAATAAATATTTCCAAGATAAAAGGACCACATAACAAAAATGAATATAATAAAATATTTACTAAAATTTTTCATTCTAGATTCATTTTCTCCTAGTTTTGAGAGGGAAAAAGAAATGGTGTCCAAGAAATTGTTTTCTTCTTCATTTGTTTCCTATGCAACTTAACCTTTTAAACCATAGCGAGGAGTTGAATAATTTTCTAATTTCTATCATTCGCCATTCTTCCTTTGGCTATTTTTCTTATGACAAACAAAGTGTAAATGTCACTAAGTGTCACTCTCTTTATTTTTTTTTTTCTTTTCTTTTCTTTTTTATGAAGTATTTTCTTTGATTTAATTTCTTGTTATGCATTTATCGATTTTTGGGTAATTTTAGTACGGATTTTGAAAAGTAATCCGCAAATAAGTCAATGCCAAAACATATTACGAAAATAGGCTATCAAAAGCACTGTTAGTAGTAGCGCTTTTGAATTTGTACTAAATGCGCCATTAGTAGAAAAATGGTAACAGCGCCTTTACTACAAATTTTTAAAAAAATCATTTTTTTCTTTCTAACCCGCTCTTTATCTTTCACCTGCTATAACAGCACCTTCAGTACAAATTTTTAAAAAATCATTTTTTTCTTTGTAACCCGTTCTTTATCTTCCACCTGCTTATTATATCTACAATTTAACTTACCAATACATATCATTTTCATCTACTTCCTCATATTTAAGCTCCATTTTTTTTTTTTAAATCTAGCATTTACATTTGCAAATCTAATAAAAGAATTCTTTTGGATTCCCACAAAACCTTTAGACTTTTATAAAATAACAAGAAATAAAATTATATTACATGTTATAAATAAAATTACATTAAATATTATAAAGCACTCAAAATTAATATAATAGAAAATATGAATCCGATGACCAAAAAAAAAAAGAAAATGTGAATCCTTACTTATTTGTTACATATATTCTTCAATTATAGTGTTTTATTTTTTAATTTTCTCATCATTATAAAATTATTACATGAATGCATGAAAACATCTTATAACAGACTCAACAATTCAATGCTGGATTTTGTAAAAATAGGGGAATAAGTACACAAAAGTAACAAAATCAAATATGTGTTCGAAAGAGAAAAAAAAAACTAAATCCTAATATTAATTATAATTACATTTGAAATAATCCAGAACTTTCCAAGTGGTCTTCTTTCAATTATTTGGATGGTCTATTTTTTATCTGTATCTATATCTGTATTTAAACAATATAAGTAAATATGTCTTATTTGCATCTATATTTTATCTACATTTGATGTATTTTATTTTTTCATGAGAATTGCTAACTTTTTTATTTATATTTATTTCTTGATAAAAAACAATTTATTAAAAAAAGTTTGAAAAAAGTGTTTTATTTATTAAAAAAGCTAGCCGAATAAACACCTTATATGCATCAACGAAGAATACTTTATGGCCTGAGTCACCTGTTATTATTGAAGTAAAAAGACATATTTTGATGTCTTTAGAGTTTTATTATAGATATAATAGGTAGGTGGAAGATAAAGAACAGGTTAGAAAGAAAAAAATTATTTTTTAAAAATTTGTGTTGAAGGCGCTATTACTCGCTGTTACAAATTCAAAGCCGTGCTACTAACAGCGCCTTTAGTAGCCTACTTCCGTAATATATTTTGATATTGATTTATATGCGGATTTTTTTTTTTAAATCCGTACCAAAATCACCCAAACCCTGCATTTATCTCTTTATCTTTTTTTTTTTTTTTTGCGAAGTGTTTTATTTGATTTATTTGCTTAGTGAAGCACTTTTATTGTATCATATACACACGTTGCATGTATAGTTGTAAACATTTGCTAGACAATATATATTTTACATATATTCACATGCTGATGATTGCTATGAACATAGTTTTATACATGTAAAATAAATAAATAAATAAATACTGTGTTTTAATATTCTTAATTTCTTTCTTCTTCAATTTTCAAGGTATTTTTAGATATTTTATACACTTCTTTTTCTTTATTCACATAATAAGATTTAATGTCACTTAAAATAACATCAAGTAAACATTGTAACTTTTTTTTTATTTAAAACTGAAAAAATGCAACCCTTTTATAACTAACAAGAAAAAATTAATAGCGATTAAATTTAATTAGTAAAAAGGCATGAGTGATATAATAAAGACAATGACTGACTAAGTTAAATTATTAATAAAAAGAAAAAGGTATAAATTTAGCACTCAACTTTTGATTTTTTTCTATTTGACTTATCAACCTTTCACTTTTTTTTTTCCTCTATTTGAGCCTTTAAGGTTTTCATACTATAATAATTAAGTCATTTGGTTAACTTTTTTAAGAAAACCATTCAGTATTTATATGTGTTGGCATCTAATAGGTTCACATAATTAATTTAATACAATGTTATTAATAAATTTATTAAGATTGAATATAAATTACAATTTTTTTTTTCAAAGAAGGGATATGCAATGGATAAACTCCAACAAGAAATGTCAACCATTCAATTATGAAAGCTATAATTAGCTTACTTCATATTAAGTTAAATAAAAATATCGATACAAAGTATACTATGTAATCTAAAATACACTTCACACTTTCTGAGTGAAAATAAGAGGGTTTTGAAGTTGTAGTGCCTAGTGGTTATGTAACAATACTAACTAAATCCATAATACCCACACTATAAATTCAAAAGCCTACTTTATCTCTTTCTTCTTTTTTTTAATTAATAGCAAAAGATGCGAGCTTGCAAGAAAAAACTATTAAAATACATTTAGTATGCATGTATCATTTGGAATGAAAATGGATTGGATTAGAATGGAATGAGTTCCGGAATAACAAATCAATTCCCTAGTAATAAATGCAAATACAATTATGAGATAGGATAAAAAGGTAATTGCACTTAGCACAATTAACGAAGCTGAAATAGTATTCTAAGGAATTGAGATTTTCGACTTCTAAAAATGCATCCAAATGTAAGAAATAGAATTGAACCTAGAATCGCAATTACATTTTGTGTCAATTCGCCATACAAAACGCAACATTACTTCTTAAGACTAAGTGATATCTGGTTGCTTCTCGTGAGGGTCAGTATAGCAATTGACAAGTCTCATGAGGCTTAATATATGTTTGACAAACGTCTCAAAGAAAAGAACCATTTCATTAAATTCTTCTTTTTATATTTCCATATTTTGTTTTTTGTAATTTTTATTATGTTAATTAACATATTTAACAATAAATTCCATTAAAATAATTATTGTAAATTTACATGTGTCAATACTTAACGGAGTTATGGAATGGCTTAAATATAATAGTTTGGTGATATTAAAACTCAAATAAAAAAAAAAAAGTTAAACACTGAGAACAAATTTGTATTTTTTTTTCCAATTATATATTATAAATAGATTAAATAAAGCTCCACAAATGTTAATGTATATTCATGTGTATATCTATTCTATTATATTTATAACATATAATTTTGGAAGCTTTTTTTTTAAGTTAATTAATTCCTTTGATGAAGACCTAGTTCCACCTATTGGTAATGCGTCTAATGCGTTCCACTAAAGGAGGTTTTAAATCCATGGGGATAAGATATTATATAACTTAAAACCTACAAAGTATAGCAAGAGGATCAAATAATCTTTTTAATGAAGATTTTTTTTACGAATTTTCCTTTTGGACATAAAGATATCAAATGAGCTAGTTGAAGACAAAGATTGAAGACAAAGATTAGCCTTATCAACATAACATTATAAAGATATGGATAAGATATGCAAAAAAAGATAAGACGGCATATGCATAACAACTTATTTCTAAATCGGTGAAGCAATATATCTTTCCGCAAAACACAATAGAATATACTCAAGAGAGGGGGTCAATTGAGTATTTGACCTAAAATAGTTTACTAGTGAATTTTTTATGCAATGGATCAAATTAATCTTTGAAGTCAGCAAACATAGCAATAATAAAATACTACAAATAATATAAAAGAGATAAGGAAAGAAAAATTCAATCCATATATAATGTGGAGTTTGGTTCGCTTCCTAATCTCCACGATAACACAAATCATCTTCAACCAAGGACTCCACACACTTTATTTATCTCAAACACAAATGCTCAAGTAGAGCTACATACCAAATACAACACTCAAGAATATGCAATATCATCTCTTTTACAGTGATTCTTTACAATTCCTAGATATAAGAATAGAGCACTAATTTGATTTTTCTTTCTCTAGATTTTTGCAAAATAATGAATAAGAGTACAAGAGATAAAAGAGGGATAATTTGCTTATTTGTTTGCAAATGAAGACTCTTAAAAAACTTATTTGAATCTGCCAATGAGCGTATATTTGTATGTCTTTAAACAATCAAACGTCCGTTGGAGATAACGTCTAAGAAACGTTAAGCATTAAATGTGCGTAACAACTCCTTTCACTCAATTGGCTCATTGATCCACAAGTTGCTCCCCTAGATGATCAACTCACGCTCTTTGAAACTTAAAGTCGCGGCCTCCAAAAGACCCACGGTACAAGCTATGATGTTCTAAAGTGTATCGACTGGCCGGTGAAAGTGGATTGACTCACCAGTCCCCGAACTATAAGCAAACAAACTAACACACACATGCACAATAGCTTTTTATTCTATCAGTTTCAAGTAAAGTGCATTTAGTGTATGATTTACATAATTTTTATTCTCATCAAAATCGCGTGTAGAATTAATTAGTTTAACACTTTTGGTGAACCATATCTTTAAGATATTTACAGAAGATATTAAATTTGAAATATTCTTAGTGGATAAAAAGCAACAATGGATTGAAGAATGGTAAAGATCTTTTACTTAACTTATCAAGATAACAATATGCGGATGTGTGGGATATCATCAAGTGTTCAAACATTCAAATTCAATCAGACAAGATTTGTTATTTCAAAGATATTTCTCAAGAAGCCGAGGTTCTTTTAATGAAGTAGTTATACTAAAATGACATATAAGAAGATGAAGTTCAAATTCAAGAAGAGACTTGCATATAAAAACACATCTTAAAAGGAAAAATAGAAATTTGTAACTGTAGTGATCATTAGAGGCATTGCCAAAACTTTGTCAGAAGCTACCCACACATATAATTTTTTATACACATTCTATTTCGATTTGTGCTTAAACTTTTGATAACCTATTGTATCTCATCTTAAAACTATCATTGCTTTTTCTTTGAGAGTTAGGTTGATTGTTTAGTTGAGAGGATTATATCTTAGTATTTTATAGTTCTATGATTAGCTTAGGATGAGACTTGTGGGATAAAGTAATATAGCATTGGTGTTTGCAATCCTTAATTGATTTTGGATTAGTGGAACGACTGGTGTGGACGATCGGATCCCCAGTAGTGGAGCTGGAAGAGAGAATTGACTCATAAAGAGGAACCTTTATAAATCTCGGACCTCATTTACTTTTTGCATTTTAATCTATTATTGCTTTGTTGCATCGAATTCATTAATTGTTTACGCCAAGTTTAAAAATTTATAAAAAATTTCAATAACAAACATGTGACTATGCCCCTTTTGTTTGTTAATTAGGACCTACAAATAATACCTATTGTACAAAAGTTATTATTTTCCATGTCTATTCAAGATAATTGTAGCTTATTATACCATCATAATACTTTCCAATAGCTGCAATTGCTTAAAATTTTACTATCCATTTATCATACCTTATTTCTATTTCTTAAGGTCAATTTTTGCCCTTCCTTTTCACTTCACTATTTCCCTAAAGTTTTGCCCCCTTTTCACTCTTTTGCTCCCCCTCTCTTTCACAGTTCTCCCTTTTATTTCATTCCTCTCCCGCCTAATCAATCTTCATTTTTCTTCATTTTCAAACTGTTATTCTTAGTTATTTTCCAGTATTACAATGGGAAGAAGGAGTCAAACCTGTAACATCTTTCTTGAGAGTCTAGATAATTTCTTGGTAATTTATATTTAAGAGATATATCTTTTATAGAGTAACTTTTGATATAGTTGCAACTTTTGTATAATTAATTCAATATTACTAAACTTCATGGCATGATGTTTCACTCTAATATATTAAAGATAAAAGTACTTTACAAATGGCACATTATTTCATGAAAAAATTATTACATTTAACTATGATGTATATAAATAAATAATAGTTATTGTGTTACATCTATATTATAATTCTTTTGATTTGATAATTTTAAATAATTTTTTTCATTGTATCATTTTATCAACAGTTATAATATAATCAATTACTTTTAAATAAGTTTTACATGTTGATTATGAAGATTTGTGATTTTAAGTTTTAAAAAAATCATAACAACATTCATGTGATATAATTTAAAATGCTACAACTCCTAATACATGGCGTTGTATTTGCATAATATAAAGAATTACAACTCTTTCTATATTAGATATTGTTAATCCAAAATTAATTCTATGCAAAGCATGGGGTTTTATTGATTTTCTTGCTATCACACTCTTTAAAATGATTTTTTTTTATTTTATACTCTTTCGATGTTATTTTTTAAGTATACATATTGTATTTTCTTAAATAAAATGAATCACAATTAAAATTATAATCCGCATAATAAGCAGGCTTGCAACTAGTTTTGAGTTAAGAATAGATCCGAAACTTAACGTTTATATACAACTTTTTATGTAAATCATTCGTGTTGTGATTTTTCTTTATTTTAATTTTTCTCACGAGTTGTGAAAATGAAAAAAAAAATAAATAAAAGAGGGAATAATAATAATAATAATAATAATAATAATAATATATCATTTTTATACCTTGATATTTTCTACATCTTTTAATGGATTTTTTAATAGTAAACCAATAGTGTTTTTCTTTTATCTATTTAGCTTATGTAGGTCATAATTCTTTTTATTAATATATCAATAAATAATACTATAATTACTTACTCTCTTTATTTATAATTGATAATTTTAAATTAAATAACATATAAATTGACAAGTGTTTATTTTGTTGCCCTGTCAAATAATTTTTCAATATTATATGCTATTTAATTGAATTGTGTAGGAACTACACAAAATTAGAAAGGAGTTTGTAGTATATAAATAGAATGGAACTATTGTTTTGTTCATTGAATTTCCACGTCTTCTCTGGTGTCTGATGAATCGAAATTATAATTCATACCCAATACACCCTTTTGAAAGATCTAGGCTAATTAAGCAAGAAACTGATTCAACTTGTTAAAGATGAAATCGAATTTCTTTATAAAACCAGAATCACGATTCTAATATAAGAATAAGAATGGAACTTAGAGTCTCGATTTTATTTCAGATTCATTCTCTCATATCATATATTACATAAATTATGCATCCTAATGCATTGACAATAATTGTGACTTTATTAAGAAAGGTAAGGATTGATTAAGCTAATCTTAGTGGAACCACCTTTAAACTAACCAAGCCAAAACACATTAAATCATCTCAAAATATTAGTGGCCAATTCAAATAATTAATTCCCATTATTACTGAAATCAGGCCATTTTAATATAATTATATTTTAGCCCTTGATTTTTTATTCAGTCGTACAAACTCTTTTTGCGTGGAAAATGCTACTGCATTGGTTTTCCTTCCAAATCCAGGCGGAAAGTCTTCAAAGCATCAAATCTACCCGTTTGTGTTAGTTTCCACTCACAAACTAAACCAATGAAAATATGTATATATATGTTATGAGTAGTGACACATGGTGCAGGAGATGGGACAAAACAAGTGCCCAACAGGAAATAAAAACCCCTTCCCTGCTAGATCACCATGCATGTCCAGCTATATGAAAAAATATAAATAGGGTCAAATGATTTGATATGATGAATCAAATAAAGGTGCTGGTCCTATTAAATTATTAGGGAATATATCGAAGTCACCGAACTTTATATAAAAATTCAATTGAGGTTAGCTTTTTTGACTGATACAAACACTTTTTTTTTAACTTTTTCTCTAACAAATTATTTATCAAAAACTACATACACATGAAAAAAATTGACAATTCTTATAAGAAAATCAAATAAATTAAATATAAATAAAATATAGATACAAATAAAAAATATTCATACATATCGTTTTGATATAAAAACAGATGAAAGACATACTATCCAAACTATTAGCACTTTAAAATGATCAATTTAATGGTCGATCAAAATTTTCATGACTATTTTTACAATCTTACTAATATCATTCGTTATATTTTCCAATGTAGAAAAAACGATCTAATAATGTTGGATGATATTAGGAATATTAGTAAAACTCGTTAAGAAAGTAGTAAAACTAGCTATAAAAAAAATTAATTAAATATTAAATTGACATATTTAAAGTTTAAGTTTTAAATTCAAATACCAAATTAACATTCATCCTTATTATTATCATTTTTTTTCTAGTTATACATCCGGTGTAAATTTTCGGACGAATGCTTCGGCTGACCCATCATGACTCTTGCAACATGTATCTAAATCCATCATGCCATAATTCACGAGATGCATATTGGATTTCCATATACCAGCTTGTACAAAGCGAACGTGAAATCCAAATGAAAAGGTTACTTAATGAAGCTTATTTGAAGCAGTGTCCCATGGCATGGACAGCAATACGGTTGGCTTCAGACGCTGTCCAATAATAGGTACTGTGTTTTAATTTGGAAGAATAGATACCATAAAATACAGCAAAAATAACGAATGTGTCCCAAGTCCAAGCTGTCCTGGTCATCAAGAACTAGCCTCAAGAGCAATTTGATCCCCTCCATGAATGAAGTGGGAGAAAGAAGAGCACATACCATATAATACAGCAACGGATACGTCCCGAATCCAAGCTGTCCGCATCATCAAGAACTAGCTTCAAGAGTCAATTTGGCACCCTCCCTAAATGAAGTGGGAGAAATATTTAGTGTCTGAACAAGTTTTGTGATGTCCATGGATATGTCAGCCGGAGACTGCACGCCCCGGTCAACCTACACAACAGCAAAATATATGAACGCATTAGCAGGCTATCAGCCAGCAAGCAGAGTTAACGAATGACTTCTATAGTCGACTTCCTAGTTCCATCAGAATTATGCCTTTGACAATAGACAATAGAGGATATGCAACAACCAATCAGATATGACTAAAACCATAAAGATGTGTCTGTTTTATGTTCCCAGTCTTTTTCCAATATTTGTTATATTGGAAGTTTTCAAGTTGTCAAATATTATCATAGTAATTTTCAGAAATTGTGGATACTAATGGTTTTTAGTGTTTTAGCGATGACAAATAACATCAGCAATAACCAGCCACCGGTGGTAGTAGTCTAGAAGAAGACAATTGCAATCGCCAATGCTACAAGTGGTGAAGGCGTTGAAAAATGCTTATGGGAAGTGGAGGGATGATTGAAAATGGAAATAGTTTTCCTAATTTTCCAAGGACATTTCTGTGATGGTTGGTGATGGTTATCAACCATCACAGGACATCATCTACGACCTCTGGCCCTCGTGGTTACTTGTAGCTTAAAGTCATTAGTATTGGCAACTTCACGATTTTAGTGTGATAATAATTGACAATTCGTAAGACTTTGATTTAAAATGCTGAAGAAAACTACGAAAAATGTTTTCCAACAAATAAACAAACCAGAACAAGAATACTTTACAAAATCCATCTCTATGAGTTGGATCTAGAAAGCAAAATGACAGTGAACACACCACACGAAGGGCTGGGGACAGTGTGCTTACCGTTGATGCGGAGACTGGCTTGATTAAGGAGGGGTTATGACCTCTTATTTCTGCCACAACCTCAGCCATCTGAGCTCGGGAAACTCTATCTGGTCCTCCAACATTCAAAAGCAACTGCATTTCCTTATCCTCTAACACAAAGACCCACACATATGTTAGATGCATACACTATTGAATGGACCAGGATAAACAATACAAATATGTGGAATCAGATATAAAAAGGCGGCACAACCTAAAAACTACTGCCATGTGCCACCTGTAATGAACAATACCAAACTGCTCTAGAGATAGCATACCTAATATCCATTTATCCCCAAGAGTTTGTATAACTTTGACAACATCCTTCACATAGACTGGACAGCGAAACTCATCATTGAAGAATTCCACTTTATCTCCTCTGGAGAGAATACCGTCAATCCACTGGATCAATTTTGTGTAGATCAACAGTCAGACAACAAACACAGATTGCATTCTGCAGACCTTCTACTTTGACCCTACAACACCCAATCACTACCCCCGATACATTTGCTCCACATCAGGTATATCTATAATTCGCATATGCATATGCTTTTACAATATTGCAACTTCTACAATAATAAATGTACTCCTACAGGGCATCTACCTTATTACATTTAAAAAAAAAAAAAAAAAAAAAATCCAACAACAACGACAATGTCATGGTATACAAAAACTAAGAAATCAGGATATCCCAAGATCTTCTCAAATTAAGAAAACTGTACGAAATGCGTGACACTTGTACTCAAGTAGCTTACACCATACAGCTAAAGAAGCATTTATTTGGAAATACCCTGTCACCTGAATGGGAAGTGATTTTGGAACAGGTGAAATAGATTGTGGACCAATAATAATGCTGCTTCTCAAGATTGCATAATTTGAGCTGTTTTTGGAAATATATTGCTCTGCTGCCACTTTAGATTTTCCATAAACATTAACTGGAACGGCCTCATCCTCTTCCTTATAGAAGGACTTTGTTCCTTCATAAACTGGTATCAACAAAATATTACAAAGATCAGGAAAAGTTAAGGCAGAAAGGAATTAAAAAATAAAATAAAATAGGATAAAATAAAAAAGACGCAAATAATGTTTTAGGGAAAAAAAAAATCCTTTTCAAGTCATAGAACAGGCTTTAGCCACTAATGAAAAACCTGAGATGTTATCTTGCCTGTCATTTGTGACTGTCCTAAGAGATGGGTATTCATAATGTTTAATATTAGAACGATATTAATTTCTTCCATCTGCCCACTAAAGCAGAAGTAGAACTGCTGCCATTATTCAGTAATGTGATTGAAAGAACTACAGGGATAATTTAAGCTTGACAAACTCTTGATTATACTATGGTCAGAATCAGTCAAGAAAGGTTGAAAGAATCAACCATGTTGCAAAACAAGGCAAAAAGCAAAGCCTGTTTGCCATTACAAAAGGCTCCAATCCCTATTCCCATACCACTTGACCCGCATTGATGAGCAGTCGCTGACTGAGAGGGATAGGGCCCCTGTTGTCTAGACCCCTAGCTTCAAAGTTAAAAAGATTCCACCTAAAATTTTAAAAGTAAATAAACCTATTAACTTATTTATGTAGTTCCTGCATTATTTACTTTGCAAATTGATCCCCACCCCCTGAGCAAAAACATGAGTCTGCTGCTGTTAATGAGCCTTCACAGTTAAAGTACTCATAGGACCAAGTTATTTCAAGGCAAGGCTCTCAAGTTCATCACTTCAGTGATAATAGGTCCACATTCACTTCATTTGATCTGTTTAAATTAAACGAAACCAAGAACGAACTTCAAGCTTCGTTTTCAAAGAGCACCTCTAATTTTGATAGGCATGTTAAGGCATTCTGTAATCGAAGCTGATTGATGATTGCTCCCTATGAATGCATAGAGCGTCATCTACCAAATTTCCAAATCAATTCGCATCCTAGAAAAACCAAACACTTTATGAAACATAGAGGGTAGATTATGACATAAGACAAGTTGGAATCCCTCCTATAGAGCCCAATACGTCCGACCACTCTTTTATATTTAGAACTTGAAGCAAAAGTGAGGCATTTCTCCCAAGACAGAGATGAAGATTTTATATAAACTGAATGTAACCAGTGGCTTTCCTTGATCTTTTGTAGATTGACATAAATTATGCCATAACAGACTAACCCCAATCACCAATTATATGGATTCTTAGCTATTTTTCATATTTCTTCAGCTATTATCTATAAAATTTTTCTAATTCTTCGTAAGAGAAAAATGATCATTTAGTAAGAAGATTAGACCATTATTTATCTATCTTACTTTATTTATTTTCAATTAAATTACACTAACCACTCCTGTGAACGTTTAAGATTACTGTGATTCCCCAATTTTTTTTAAATTATACACTTATGTTTCTAATAAGTTGTATGCACCCTGCAACGCCATTACTATTACTCTAATGTGGAACCTAGAAAATCCAGACAAGTAATATAGTACAAGGAATACAATATCGAAATTCTACTTTGAGCTCAAAAGCTCGGTTTGAAATTTTAGAGCTAGGACTCCATTGAAATTCAACTTTTAAGTTGAAGATTAACTCAAACTCAGTTAGGCTCCAGTTACTAAGAAAACATTTTCTTACAAATAAAATGATATTGATATGCAAAAATTGCCTTAGGAGATTTACACTCCACTTGAGTTCAACTAGAATCGGAGTGTTAGTCAAGTCAAGTAAAATATTATAAAGTTTTTTAGCATGATTCCATAGACTGCTCCAAAAAAGTTCAAACTCGAGCTTAAGATCCACTCCCGCTGTCGACAAATCAAACCAATCGCACCCGTGTACCTCTTACAATCAGTATTCTATCTTATTAACATTCGAATCGGACACCACAAACAGTAATCACAACACAGGAATAGCTGCTGCTTAAAAATATCTTACCTACCTTGATCCGTGGATAAATGAATTAAAAGGGCACTCTTCGATTTTTCAAATGACGAGAGCCATGTCAACAAAGTAGACGGAACATTAACGGACTCAGCCTTTTCCGGATCCACTTCACACACTCGTGGTACAGAGATCGCAGCACAATTCACCACCACATCCGGCTGCATTATTACATCGTCACACTCATATAGAATTAATTAGGAATCCCATGTGAACCAACAAAATGGCGGAAATACGATTTGGAAAATTACCTGGCCGAAAGCTTGAGAAATGGAGTGGAAACCGGAACCGGTTTGTAAATCGGTGCGGAAGGCGTGAACCGGACGGGGAAGGGCATCGAGTAAGGAATCAGGAAGGTCGGACCGGTGCGTGAAGGCTAGATCGTACGGGGATTCGGAGAGTGCTTGTAATAGATGTTGGCCTAAGTAGCCGCTGCCACCCACCACCAGCACTTTCTTTTTCTCACTCATCTCTCTCTCTCTCTCTGTATGTCTGTTTTCTTGAGAAGGAAAGCAAACAATTAAAATGCAGTTTCGTGACGCGAGGAGAGAGGAAGATATTGGCGCAAGCGCGACGTGCAAGTGCTATGTGCCCAGTTACTAAATGGCCATACTGAATGGGAGGATTAAATTAAAAAAAAAAAATGAAGTGTGGAAAATAATATGGAAAATTATATGTTTCTCATATTCATATTCAGCTCTAATCAAAATATAAATTATATATTATATGTATATTTTAAAAAGTAAACGGTGATATTATAATAATAAATATAGTCTAATGGTTAGATGTTTGAATTTACATCAATAAAATCATGAATTCAAATTTCATAGGTTTCCATTCAAGATGTATTTATTATGCTAACATTCTTTTTTTTTTTCCTTTCTTTTTTTCTTTTACAATAACAATTAGATTAAATTCATTTATTATCAAATCATACCAAAGTAACTAAAGTTTCCCCAACAACTATTTTTTATCTGTTATACATCATAAATAATAATTATACGATCGGCATTATAAATGTTTTGATCAAATCTTATGAAGTATTATTAAATGATACTAATTATATGACTTCATTTTGTAATTTTTTTTCTTCTTAATTAATGTTATGAAACTAAACATGCATATATAATCTCTTACACTAAATACCCTTCGTTATTTCTTGAATGATTTTTTTTTCATATTTATGAAATTTTAGAAAATATTATTGTGAAATCATCAATGGAATTCTTATATACATATATATATATATATATATTTAGATCCAATGTAATTATAATAACGAATGGATGTAGATACATATAAGTAATTTTAATATTAACTTAATTAAGGTACGGCACTCGGCTCAGAATCTTACAATTCTGCATTAGTTATGTACCTAACCTAATCAAATCATGAATAGTGAACCAAGACCACCCCATCAAAACAATGGTAGAGCCACATTATCATGTTACATCATTACATGTTAATAAGCAAGCATTGGTGTTCAACGCTATGAAGCCTCCTACTTTGGATGCATTGGTGTTAGGGTTAGATGTTATGAACCCACTTTCTAACTAAGTTTTTGTTCTCTTGACATTTTGTAATCTTGGTTATAATGCAGTGTTTCCTCTTATGTTTCATTAATGTAGTTAGCTTATGGTAAATATTAGTCATGCTATCAAGAATTTGAATGGCAGTATTATTAAAATATACATAGTGGGCTTGGTTTTTTTTTTTTTTTTTTGTATCACACTATAAACATAGCCTAATGAAATTGGTGTATCAATAAAATTATGACAATATAAGCTTATTGTTTTAGCATGTACTGAATGATAGTATATGATATAAATAGTAGGTTATTCTAAGGATGCAACTGATCCATGGATATCTTGGTGGTTTTAACTTTGACACTTAGATTATATTTATTTGTTTGATTAGCTTTCCAAGTTGCTGCATTAGCTTTTTGTCAATAAATTAAACATCTATTGCTGACTTTTTAATTCCTTTCTTATTGCCATCTACAGTCAACTTTTAAAGCTTGATGCGACAATATATTCTTGATGTATAATTGGTAGGGAAAGATGTGAGTGTAATTCAGTTTTTGTTTTTTGTGATGTTGAA